>CAUYRH010110532.1:0-13809 GCA_963574655.1 Perodicticus potto | reverse complement strand
GGCGTTGTGGCGGGCACCTGTAGTCCCAGCTACTTGGGAGGCGGAGGCAGGAGACTCGCTTGAGCCCAGGAATTGGAGGTTGCTGTGAGCTGTGATGCCATAGCACTCTACCCAGGGTGACAGCTTGAGGCTCTGTCTCAAAGAAAATAAAATAAAATAAATAAAATATAATGCTTTGGGCTGGGCATAGTGGTTCATGCCTGTAATCCTAGCACTCTGGAGGCCGAAGCAGGTGGATTGCCTGAGCTCATGAGTTGGAGACCAGCCTGAGTAAGGATGAGACACCTAAAAATAGCCAGGTGTTATGGCAGGCACCTGTAGTCCCTGTTACTTGAGAGGCTGAAGTAAGAGGATTGCTTGTGCTCAAGAATTTGAGGTTGCTGTGAGCTATGATGCCATAGCACTCTACCGAGGACAACAAAATGAGACTCTGTCTCAAAAAACAAAAAAACAAAAACAAAAAATCCCAAACTAGCAACAAAGTATGTGGAATTTATAATAGAAATAGAAGTAAAAGTGTATGACAACAATAGCACAAAGGCCCAGTAGGGACAAAGGAAAGTATACAATTGTACGGTCTTTACACTATTCATGAATTGATATCCTATTATAGGCACTGTTAATGATGTACTGTATACTGTAAACTCCAGAGCAATCATTAAAAAATGTATAACAGGGCAGCGCCTGTGGCTTAGCGAGTAGGGCGCTGGCCCCATATACCGAAGGTGGCGGGTTCAAACCTGACCTCGGCCGAACTGCAAAACAAACAAACAAACAAAAATGTATAACAATCATATAAAGAAGATAATAGAATTATCGAAGATAGTCTAATTATTTCAACAGAAGGTAGGAAAGAAAAAAAGCAAAGATGAGACAAACAGAAAACAAAAAACAAAAATGAGACAAACAGAAAAAAAGTGCTAAATTTAAACCCAGACATATCAATAATCACAGTAAATATAAATTAAGTAAATATAAATTATGTCCAAAGATATAATTTAAAGGTAGAAATTGTTAGAGGCAAGCATTAGAGCAATACCAAAACGTAAGACATTTCAAGAAAAAAAAAAACTGCAGTCTACATACCAATTTCCCTTGTGAATATTAACCCCCAAATTCTAGCAAATAAAACCCAACAATATGCAAAAATAGTACTGTCATGACCAAGTAGGGTTTAACCTATATTGAGTACTGAGAAGAATGCTAAAGAACTGGGACTCTCACATACCCTTGTCTGGAATACAAAATAATACATCTGCTTTGGAAAGCAGGTTGGCAGTGATTAAAAAATTTAAACACATGGCCCCAACATTCCATTCCTATATGTTTTTTCCCAAGAGAAGTGGAAGCGTATACTAGAATACATTCTTAAATAGATATAGTTATGGGAGGCACCTGAGGCTCAGTGAGTAGGGTGCTGGCCCCATATAATGCTGAGGGTGGTGGGTTCAAACCCGGTCCTGGCCAAACTGCAACAAAAAAATAGCTGGGCATTGTGGCGGGTGCCTGTAGTCCCAATTACTCAGGAGGCTGAGCCAAGAGAATTGCCTAAGCCCAGGAGCTGGAGGTTGCTGTGAGCTGTGAAGCCATGGCACTCACTCTACCAAGGGCGACAAAATGAGACTCTGTCTCTAAAAAACAAAAAAAATAGATGTAGTTATGTTATACATCATTTTAACATGCATTTCTGGCTTTATGTTTTTTGCTAATGACTTATTGCTTGCTGTTTGTTTTATATATTTATTTTGGACTATGGTGAAATGAAGTTAAAGTAAAAGCAAATTCAAGTAATTTTCCTATTCAAGTTTCAAATGGGTCATAAAGCAGTGGAGACAACTTGCAACACCTACAATGCATTTGGCCCAGGAACTGGTAACAAATGTACAGTCAGTGGGGCTTTAAGAAGTTTTGCAAAGGAGACGAGGGCCTTGAGGATGAGGAGTGCAGTGGCTGCCATCAGAAATTGACAACGACCAATAGAGAGCAATCATTGAATCTGATCCTCTGACAAGCACAGGAGAAGTTGCTGAAGAATTCAGCGTTGACGTTGACCATCCTACCTTCGACATTTGAAGCCAATTGGAAAGGTGAGAAAGCTTGGTAAGTAGGGGCCTTATGAGCTAACCGAAAATCAGAGCAATTATCATTTTCAAAGTGTTGTCTTCTCTTGTTCTATGCAACAAGGAACCATTTCTCAACCAGACTGTGACCTGGGACGAAAAGTGGATTTCATATGACAACTGGCAACAACCAGCTCGTGGTTGGACTCACAAGAACCTACAAAGTACTTTCCAAAGCCATTGCCCCAACAAGGTCATGATCATTGTTGGGTGGTCTGCGCCACTATTGCTTTTCTGCATCCCAGTGAAACCATTACATCTGAGAAGTCTGCTCAGCGAATTGATGAGATGCACCAAACACTGCAGTCTGCAGCTGGCGTTGGTCAGCAGAAAGGGCACAGTTCTCCTCCACAGCAGCAGACCTCATGTCACACAACCAATGCTTTAGAAATTGAATCAAGGTGTGTGCTCAGAGCAGGGGGGCTAAAGAATGGCTCCTCTGTTTATACACACTCCTGTTTAATAACAGGAATCTAGGGTCATTGTGATGAGGGGCACAAAAACCGTGTCCCTATGTGGAGAAGGGAGTGGGGGAGGGGAAGGAGAAAGAAGGAGAAGAAAAATGTTACAAAATGTATGTGGTGGGTGTATGGGTGATCACTGTATACTTCTGTAAAATTGCCTGATAAAATATTGGAAATCTAAAAAAACACAGAGAGAATACAAATAAAAAATAAAAGGTTGAGGCTCGGCGCCTGTGGCTCAACGGGCTAAGGCACCAGCCACATACACCTGAGCTGGCGGGTTCGAATCCAGCCTGGGTCCGCCAAACAACAATGACGGCTGCAACCAAAAAATGGCCAGGCGTTGTGGTGGGCGCCTGTAGTCCCAGCTACTTGGGAGGAGGAGGCAAGAGACTCACTTGAGCCCAGGAATTGGAGGTTGCTGTGAGCTGTGTTGCCACAGCACTCTATCCAGGGCGACAGCTTGAGGCTCTGTCTCAAAAAAAAAGGTTGAGCCAATTTGACTGTAAAGTTTTGCCTCATCCACCACATTCACCTGACCTCTCGCCAACAGACTGCCACTTTTTCAAGTATCTTAACGACGTTTTGCAAGGAAAACACTTCCCCAATCAGCAGGGTACAGAAAACGCTTTCCAAGAGTTTGTGGAATTTGAAAGCATGGATTTATACCCTACAGGAAGAAACAAACTTATTCCTAGTTGGCAACAATGTGTTGATTGTAATGGCTCCTATTTTATTTTATTTTTTTGAATTTTACTTTCAATTGTTTTAGTTTGGAGTTTTTTTTAATTTTCTTTTTTTTTCATTTATTTATTTATTTTTTATTTTTATTTTTTGTTTTTTGCAGTTTTTTGGCCAGGGCTGGGTTCGAACCCACCACCCTTGGTATATGGGGCCGGTACCCTATCCACTGAGCCACAGGCACTGTGCCCCCCCCCCCAGAGGTTTTATTAATTAGATATGTACATGTTCTGTATTAGTGATTGTAAACTTTGGACCTACTTGACAATTTTAAAAGACTCTCTGAATGGGGTGTTGCATAATTAGTATTATTATGTAAGGACTTTTTTGCTCCTTGGTGGTGGTGGAAATCACAAAAATTATGCACGGATTTTTTTTTTTTGTACTTATTAGTTTTCATTAGGGTTTGTGTATTTAATGTGTCGCCCAAGACAACTCTTCTTCTAATGTGGCCCAGAGAAGCCAAAAAGTCAGACACACTTGTTTTAATTAGAAGTTCATACTTCTTAGGAGCAGTCAGATAAACACTAGGACAATTGGGATTCAGTTTGGGAAATACACTGCTCCTTATGGGTAGGCATGATGCTGAGTGTATGTTTGTAATTATGCATGCTGCTAATAAATCCATTTTTTCAAGGATAATTACTATTCTTATCTTATGTAATGTTCTCAATGTATACTACAGGTAGTACTGCCTTAGAAATTTAAGTGCCTAAATATAGTTATTATAATAAGTCCATAAATACCTTTAATTACCTATAGAATTATATTAATACCAACAAGTTATTTAAAAAATGTTTTGGGGGCGGCGCCTGTGGCTCAAAGGAGTAGGGCGCCAACCCCATATGCCGGAGGTGGTGGGTTCAAACCCAGCCCCAGCCAAAAACTGCAAAAACAAAACAAAACAAAAAAGTTTTGGTATATTTTTCTCCTCTTCTATTACTCTTTTTACAAAATCTCAAAAAATCTGCATTGTCTCCTGAAAACATCCCGCTGTTAATAAGTCACAGCAGCTGACAGTAACTAAACTCTGTCTTTTTGGGTGAGTAGCAAAGTAAGAGTGTTTAATGGGTTAGCAAGAATAAATGTGCTGGGCAGCGCCTGTGGCTCATCCAGTAGGGCGCCAGCCCCATATACCGAAGGTAGCGGGTTCAAACTCGGCCTCAGCTGAACTGCAAAACAGAAAAATAGCCGTTGTGGTGGGCACCTGTAGTCCCAGCTATGTGGGAGGCTGAGGCAAGAGAATCACCTAAGCACAGGAGTTGGAGGTTGCTGTGAGCTGTGTGACGCCACAGGCACTCCACCAAGGGCAATAAAGTGAGACTCTGTCTCTACCAAAAAAAAAAAAAAAAAAGAAAAGAAAAAAAAGAATAAATGTGCATATGTGAATACGAAATTATTGAAATTGAAGCATTGATTCTAATATTTAATATTATACTAGATCCTAAATATTAAGCTTAGTAGTATCAATAACAAATATAGAAGTCTAAACTTTTTATTTTTAGCATTTTGTTTATCTACTTACCAATAACTTCCTTTTAAAGAGTAGGACAGAGTCTCCAAAAAAAAAAAAAAAAGAATAATAGAGTGCTGTGGTGTCACAGCTCACAGTAACCTCAAACTCTTGGGCTTAAGCAATTCTCTTGCCTCAGCCTTCCAAGTATAGGCGCCCGCCGTAACCCCTGGCTATTTTTTTTTGTTGTTGTTGTCGTCGTTTAGCAGGCCCGAGCGGGGTTCAAACCTACCTGGCCAGCGTCCTAACCACTGAGCTACGGGCACCAAGCCTGCAAATTCTTTTCATGATGATAAGTACGTTTTCTAAAATACCTTCAAAAGATAGATCTCCAAAAGGTACTACAATTCCATACTGTGGGTTAGTTTAAAAAAAAAAAATTAAAGGTGAGCGTAGTGGCTCACGCCTGTAATCCTAGCCCTTTGGGAAGCTAAAGTGGGTGGATCATTGGAGTTCAGGAATTCAAGACCAGCCTGAGCAAAAGTGAGACCCCCCCCCCAAAAGTGAGACACCCATCTCTACTAAAAATAGAAAAACTAGCTGGGTGTGGCGGCAGCATGCCTGTAGTCTCTGCTACTCAAAAGGCTGAGGCAAGAGGATCATTTCAGCCCAAGAGTTTGAGGTTGAAGTGTTCTATGAGGACATCATGGCACTCTACCACAGAAAGTGAGACTCTGTCTCAAAAAAAAAAAAAAATTTAAATATAATATTAAATTTGAGATTACTAGAACTAGTTTAGTGTGCAAGTTTTGATGTTCCATTTCATTCCTTTTTTTAAGAGAGTCTCACTCTAGCCCTGGGTAGAGTGCTATGGCGTCATAGCTCAGCAACCTCAAACTCTTGGGCTCAAGCCATCCTCTTGCCTCAGCTTCCCAGAGTAGCTAGGACTATAGGTGCCCTCCACAATGCCCAGCTACTTTTTCTATATATATATATTTTTTGAGACAGAACCTCAAGCTATTGCCCTCGGTAGAGTGTCATCGTGTCACAGCTCACAGCAACCTCCAACTCCTGGGCTTAGGCGATTCTCTTCCCTCAGCCTCCCAGGTAGCTGGGACTACAGGCGCCTGCCACAAAGCCTGGCTATTTTTTGGTTGTAGTTGTCATTGTTTGGCAGGCCCAGGCCAGATTCGAACCCGCCAGCTCTGGTGTATGTGGCTGGCGCCTTAGCTGCTTGAGCTACAGGCACTGAGCCTACTTTTTCTATTTTTTTAGTAGTGATTGGGACTCACTCTTGCTCAGGCTGGTCTCAAAACTCCTGAGCGCAGGCGATCTGCGTGCCTTGTCCTCCCAGAGTCTAAGATTACAAGTGTGAGCCACCAAGCCCAGTCCACTTCATTCATTCTTTTCTTTTTTTCTTAGAGACAAAGTCTCACTTGGTCACCCTAGGTAGAGTGCTGTTGCATCTTAGCTCACAGCAACCTCAAACCCTTAAGCTTAAGTGATTCTCTTGCCTCAGCCTCCCAAGCAGCTGGGACTACAGACTCCTGCCACAATGCCCAGCTGTTTTCTAGAGATGGGGGTCTCATTCTTGCTCAGGCTGGTCTCGAATCTCTGAGCTCAGGCAATCCACCCGCCTGAGCCTCCCAAGTGCTAGGATTACAGGCGTTAGCCACTGTGCGCAGCCCTCCCGTTTCATTTCATTTCTTTTTTTTTTTGTGGAGACAGAGTCTCACTTTATCACCCTCGGTAGAGTGCCGTGGCATCACATGGCTCACAGCAACCTCCAACTCCTGCGCTTAGGCAAGTCTCTTGCCTCAGCCTCCCAGGTAGCTGGGACTACAGGCGCCTGCCACAAAGCCTGGCTATTTTTTGGTTGTAGTTGTCATTGTTTGGCAGGCCCAGGCCAGATTCGAACCCACCAGCTCTGGTGTATGTGGCTGGCGCCTTAGCTGCTTAAGCTACAGGCACTGAGCCTACTTTTTCTATTTTTTTAGTAGTGATTGGGACTCATTCTTGCTCAGGCTGGTCTCAAACTCCTGAGCTCAGGCGATCTGCGTGCCTTGTCCTCCCAGAGTGCTAAGATTACAAGTGTGAGCCACCAAGCCCAGTCTTCATTCATTCTTTTTTTTTTTTTTTTTTTAGAGACAAAGTCTCACTTGGTCACCCTAGGTAGAGTGCTGTTGCATCTTAGCTCACAGCAACCTCAAACCCTTAAGCTTAAGTGATTCTCTTGCCTCAGCCTCCCAAGCAGCTGGGACTACAGGCTCCTGCCACAATGCCCAGCTGTTTTTTAGAGATGGGGATCTCATTCTTGCTCAGGCTGGTCTCGAATCTCTGAGCTCAGGCAATCCACCCGCCTGAGCCTCCCAAGTGCTAGGATTACAGGCATTAGCCACTGTGCGCAGCCCTCCCATTTCATTTCATTTTTTTTTTTTTTTTTTTTTTTTTGTGGAGACAAGTCTCATTTTATCACCCTCGGTAGAGTGCCATGGCATCACACGGCTCACAGCAACCTCCAACTCCAACTAGGTGATTCTCTTGCCTCAGCCTCCTGAGTAGCTGGGACTACAGGCGCCCACCACGACGCCTGGCTATTTTTTTGTTGCAGTTTGGCCAGGGCCCGGCCCGAACCCACCCACCTTGGTATATGGGGCTGGCGCCCTCCTCAATGAGCCACAGGTGCCACTTCATTTTTTTTAAAAAAAGTTTTACTTTTCTTCTAGAGACAGAGTCTTGCCCTCTGTCCAGGTTGGAGTGCAATCCTGATCAAGCAATCCTCCTACTACAGCCTTCTGAGTAGCTGGGACTACAAGTACACATCTGGGTAATTGTTAAAAACTTTTTTGTAGAGATGGCAGACTATGTTGCTTAGGCTGATCCCAAACTCCTGGCCTCAAGTGATCCTACTGTCTTAGTACCCCAAAGGCTGGGATTACAGGTGTAAGCCACCATGCCCAGTTGCTTTTCCTGGTTTCAAAAGAAGAGTTATTATTTGAAAAAAAAAATGGAAAATATAGGAAAATACACAAAGAAAAAAGTAATTACTCTGTCTAGATATAATCTATGTATTTTGAAGGCTATCTTTGTAGCTTTGTTCCTTCCTAGAAACTGCAATTATTTTTTATTTTAGGTCTATGCCAGCCTCTTCAGATAAAGCTGTACACAAAGAACTTTATACAACAGAGACAGAACAAGTGGGGTACAATGTAATGTACCCTTCCCTCTATCCTTCTGTCACCACAGAAGCTACTTCTAGTATTACTTTGTCCTATCTGGACTGGCACACTGAGTCAGTGACTAAAGACAGACATATTTCGTTTTTTAGAGACAGAGCCTCACTTTGTCACTTTCGGTTTCTGTGGCATCACAGCTCACAGAAACCTCCAGCTTCTGGGCTTAGGTGATTCTCTTGCCTCAGCCTCCCAAGTAGCTGGGACTACAGGCGCCCCCCACAACTTCCGGCTATTTTTTTGTTGCAGTTTGGTTGGGACGAGGTTCAAACCCGCCGCCCTCGGTATATGGGGCAATCACCCTACTCACTGAGCTACAGGCGCTGCCCTTTTAAAAATTTTATTTATTTGGCTCGGCGCCTGTGGCTCAACGGGCTAAGGCGCCAGCCACGTACACCTGAGCTGGCGGGTTCGAATCCAGCCCGGGCCCGCCAAACAACAATGACGGCTGCAACCAAAAAATGGCCGGGCGTTGTGGTGGGCACCTGTAGTCCCAGCTACTAGGGAGGTGGAGGCAGGAGAATTGCTTGAACCCAGGAATTGGAGGTTGCTGTGAGCTGTGATGACACAACACTCTACCCAGGGCAATAGCTTGAGGCTCTGTCTAAAAAAAAAAAAGAAAAGAAACGCTGGAAGTATTTAGATATAATACTTCTAAATGCCAGCGAGAAGTATTTAACTGCCTCCCTTTCCTCTTTCCTGTGTGGGTGCCCACCCCAGTCCATCATTTCCAGGCAAAGTTTTACTAAAGGAAGTCAGAGCCACTGTTCTGTAGCCCTGAGAGCAGGTGCCCACCTCCCCCACTTTGCAACATGCAAAAGAAGACATGGTGATTGGCTCGGCGCCTGTGCCTCAACGGGCTAAGGTGCCAGCCATGTACACCTGAGCTGGTGGGTTCCAATCCAACCCAGGCCTGCCAAACAACAATGACAGCTGCAACCAAAAAATGGCCAGGCGTTGTGGCGGGCACCTGTAGTCCCAGCTACTTGGGAGGCAGAGGCAGGAGACTCACTTAAGCCCAGGAGTTGGAGGTTGCTGTGAGCTGTGATGCCACGGCACTATACCCCGGGTTACCCCTTTTGGTCCGTACCAAAAAAAAAAAAAAAAAAAAAGAAGAAGACATGGTGACTGACGTGGAGGAATCTGTCCCCACATAGCGCTGCTCTATCTGCCTGACCAGGCCTAGGCGGCACCAACAATGAACTCATGCTGTCCCACTGCCACCAAAACTCCCCACGCCCTGGTCCCTGACACACTCCTGCTTGGTCAAAGGAGGAAACCCTCACGTCCTCCAGCTCCTTCAATTTCCTCTACAGTCCACCCGAACTCACTTGTTAAAAGAGATCTATGGATTCTTGGATCACCTAAGGCTCCTCCCCTTGGTCAGTTAGGCTTAGCAGTCATTCTGGGAAGACAGCCAAGCGGTAACTCACTATGAAAGACTTCATTCTGTGTCTGCTGTCCTCGCCCAGCAGCTGACACACACAGAGCCCCCTCACCGCCAGCTCAGCGGCCCTGGCTGTGCAGAACCTCCTACCTGGCCTGGGACACCCACACCACCCACCCCAACTCCCTTCCCTGGAGACAGCAGCCCTGAATTCTGTTCCTGCCTCATCGTCTGAAATGCTCATTTAACCTCTTTGCACTAGTTTCCTTATCCAGAACATAAAAATGGTTGATCTTTAAAATAATAAAGTTGCATACAAATTTTCTAGAAAAGTACGATTTATGTAGGACTTAAAAATTACCCCAAAAGCAAGTGAGATAAGTAGTTAATATTAGATAATATTTGGAACTGAAGTTCAGAGAAGTTGGGAACTGTATCAAAGGTAACCTGGGTAAGAGGCAACCCAGTCAGAGTCCCATGTTCCACATAGACTCCTGAGCAAAGTGCTGCAGCTAGAATCCCACATCAGGGGCTGGGTGCGGTGGCTCGCACCTGTAATCCCAGCACCTTTGGAGGCCAAGGTGGAAGGATTGAGGCCAAAAGTTTGAGACCAGCCTAGGCAATATAGCAAAACCCCATAACCACAAAAAAAATTCAAAAAATAGTCAGCCACGCTTGCACCTGTAGTCCCAGCAACTAGGGAGGCTAAAGCAGGAGGATCACTTGAGCCAAGGGGCTCAAGGCCACAGTGAGCTATTATCATGCTACTCCATTCCAGCATGGGTGACAGAGTGAAACCCCATCTCTGAAAAACAATAATAATACTACAGTTAAGAAAAATAGACTCACACATCAAAGCCTCGCAGCTTTTCCTCTGGGTATGGAACTGCTCTGCAGTTAACATTCATGTCCCTTTGGATCACTCAAAGTTTAACTGCTCAAATTCTGTTCAGACTGGTTCCCATTCTCAGGCTAAGAGACTAATGTGAAGATTCGTGAATGGAGGAGAAAAGAAAGGCCTGTCCTAAGACTTTACATCTTTTGTATTTTCCTGGTTAGAGTTGAACCACATTCTTCTAAGTAAAGTATCGCAAGAATGGAAAAGCCAAGTATCCAATGTACTCAATACTAATACGAAACTGATATATCAGCAACTATACACCCACATGAAAGAAAAATACAAGTATTTGAGTGAGGGAGGAGAAGGAGACTGGGGGAAAGGGAGGAGGGAGGCTGATTGGCAAGTTCTAACCTAACCTGCACGATGTGAGGGTACACAGCATAGGGCCTGGGTGAAGGGCTCTACTACAACTTGAACTGTACCTTAGAAATGAAAACAATGAGGGCGGCGCCTATGGCTCAGTGTGTAGGGCGCCGGCCCCATATACCGAAGGTGGCAGGTTCAAACCCAGCCTCGGCCGAACTGCAAAACAGAAAACTAGCCAGGCATTATGGTTGGTGCCTGTAGTCCGAGCTACTTGGGAGGCTGAGGCAAGAGAATTGCCTAAGCCCAGGAGTTGGAGGTTGCTGTGAGCTATGTTGACGCCACAGCACTCTACCAAGGGCGATAAAGTGAGACTCTGTCTCTACAAAATAAAAAAAGTTGGCTCAACAGGCTAAGGCGACAGCCACGTACACCTGAGCTGGTGGGTTCAAATCCATCCTCGGCCCGCCAAACAACAATGATGGCTGCAACCAAAAAATGGCCGGGCATTGTGGCGGGTGCCTGTAGTCCCAGCTACTTGGGAGGCAGAGGCAAGAGACTCGCTTGAGCCCAGGAATTGGAGGTTGCTGTGAGTTGTGACGCCACGGCACTCTATCCAGGGTGACAGCTTGAGGCCCTGTCTCAAAAAAAGAAAGAAATGAAAACAATGGGCTCAGCACCTATAGCAAAGTGGTCACAGTGCTGGCCACATACACCGAGGCTGGCAGGTTCAAACTCGGCCCAGGCCTGCCAAACAACAATGACAAGTACAACCAAAAAATAGCTGGGCATTGTGGCGGGCACCTGAGGTCCCAGCTACTTGGGAAGCTGAGTCAAGAGAATCACTTAAGCCCAAGAGTTGGAGGTTGCTGTGAGCTGTGATACCACAGCACTTTACTAAGGGAGACATAGTGAGACTCTATTTAAAAACAAAACAACAAAAAAAATGAAAACAATGTAACCTAAACATTTGTACCCTCATATCAATCTGAAATTTTTTAAAAAGGGAGGCCTGTGCTAAGTGAAGTTGGTGAGTGGGAACAGTTTACCTTCCAGGAGCCCTTCACCCCCTGTCCACAATTCCAGGTCCTATGCCTTTACAATCTAACACCCTTCCTTGCCTTAATACTGCCCAGGCCTCTCCAAAAGAAAATACATCAATCAAAGAACCATATAGAATATTCCTTCCCTACCTCCTGCAATAAACTAAATGCTAATCCCCACCCCTCACAAAAGGGGAAAGAGGGCCCCTCTCATCTGACACACAGATTTCTTTCCTTTCTTTATACATAGTGTTCATTCTCTGTCCTATGCTGCCCTCTCTACCTCAGGGTAGAATTTTCCCACCTGCCCTGAGTGCTTTCTTCTTATAATCCTTCTTTTGCATTGTTTGTTGTCTGTTGTGGATGCCTGCCAGGCCTACGCTCCCCTCTCCGCACCACCCCCCCCAAAAAAAAGTCAAGGGAAAGAAACAAAAATAGACAAGAGTTAAGAGAAAGAAACAAAAATAGACACAAATTACTACCACCCACATAGCACTCTGTTGTACCAATAATGTTCCAAAGCCCTCATGGAATTATGAGAACAATCCAAGGAAGTAGGTATGGTTATGCCCATTTTACAGATGAGGACACCAAGGTTCACAGACCTTACAGATCATTCACGTAGTCAGTAGAAGAGCAGAAATGCATGTTCATCTGACTCCAAAGGCAAAGATACCACCAGGGCCCTCCCTAAGAAATTTCCTGATAAGAATTTTCAGGAATATTTGCATTTTAACAGCAGTGCCTTGACCCAGAACCTGACACACCAGCCAACAGTGCCCCAAGAGGCCTTAACCAACACTTACTGATGCAGTCACACAAAGAAACCCAGTGGGTTTGAAAGGTGGCAGTCTCTCACTACACCGTTTAGAGTCTAAATTTTAGATAGTCACCAGTTTTGCTGACCATAAAATCAACCACAAATGTAAACAAAGAATTCCCAATTCCATGGGTCTGGAAACTGAAACAGACGAGGTCCTCAAACTCAGACAAGTTCCAAGCCAGAATATGTCATGCTTTAGCTTTGCTCCAGAGGTTCTCGAATGCTGCCCAGACACTGGAAATAGCAACCTGGAGCCCTGACTTAGGGCACTGTTGGCTGCAGTCCCCTGTGGTCTGGGACCCCCAGTGGAAACTCTGGTTTTTAATTCATTATGGATGAACCTTAAGTACAGATTTGCAGACCTCCCTAGAGATGAGAGGTAAGTTCATGCCATCAGAGACATCAGATCTGTATCAGAGACTTTATCAGTAAAAAGCAGTCAAGATACTAGATGAGCTTTCAGCAGTTCCACTGGGCAGGTCAAGTTGCAAAGGTTTGTTCATAAGGACATTATAATTAATGAGACTTGGTGAACTATTAACCATCTCAGCAGAGCCCATGATGGTGAATCAGTATGAAGTTAGATTGAGGAAATAGGAAATTGAACTATAATCAGAAAAGTTTGGGATACTTTCCTACACTTTTTGTATAGGATAAAGTCTTGCAAAAGATGAGGCACAAAAGATATGGAAACGACCTAAATGCCCACCAACAGATAAATGGATAAAGAAAATGTGATGTGTTTCTACATATACAGTCAAATATCATTCAGGCTTACCAAGTGAGGAAACCTTGTCATTTGAGACAACACGATGGACCTGGAGAATATGATGCTAAGGGAAATAAGGCAGACACAGGAAGACAAATACTCCATGAGCTCACTTGATGTATGAAATCTAACACAGTCACGCTCATAGAAGCTGAGAGCACAACGACTGCCAGATCAAAAGGTACAAAGTTTCATTGACGCAAGATGAATAAGTTTTGGAGGTCAATTGTATAATTCAGTAACTATGGTGAAAAATACTATATTATAAATTTACAATTGCCAAGTAGCTAGATCTTAAGTGTCTCATCACAAAGAAAATGGTTAATATGTGAGATGATGGATATGCTAATTAGCTTCATTGTGATATTTTACAATGTATACATATATCAAAACATCCAGTTGAATACCTTAAATACAATTTCTTTTGGTTTTTTTTTTTTGAGACAGAGCCTCAAGCTGTCACCCTGGATAGAGTGCCGTGGCATCACAGCTCACAGCAACCTCCAATTCCTGGGCTCAAGTGAGTCTTCTGCCTCTGCCTCCCAAGTAGCTGGGACTACAGGTGCCACCAC
>CAUYRH010110529.1:0-12965 GCA_963574655.1 Perodicticus potto | reverse complement strand
ACAGCTCACAGCAACCTCCAATTCCTGGGCTCCAGCGAGTCTCTTGCCTCCGCCTCCCAAATAGCTGGGACTACAGGCGCCCGCCACAACGCCCAGCCATTTTTTGGTTGCAGCCGTCATTGTTGTTTGGCGGGCCCGGGCCGGATTCGAACCCGCCGGCTCAGGTGTACGTGGCTGGTGCCTTAGCCCGTTGAGCCACAGGCGCCGAGCCAGTTTGTGCTCTTTTTAATTATCTAGTTAGATTAGGAGAATTAATTAGTCAAAATTAATTAATGCCTTTGTTTATGGAAGTCTAAGTTTAATTGTAACAGTGCATTCTAAAACACAGCCCACTCTTGATGAAGGGTGTGTGAATTACTCAATTTTCGGTTATTGGCCAGATGTCTGCCCTTTTTTTTTGTAGAGACAGAGTCTCACTTTATTGCCCTCCGTAGAGTGCCGTGGCCTCACTCAGCTCACAGAACCTCCAGCTCTTGGGCTTAGCCGATTCTTTTGCCTCAGCCTCCCGAGTAGCTGGGACTACAGGCAGACGTTTGCTTTTTATATAAAATTTTTTTTTTTTTTTTTTTTTGGAGACAGAGTCTCAACCTGTTGCCCTGGGTAGAGTGCCATGGCATCACAGCTCACAGCAACCTCCATCTCAGGCTCAAGCTCTATTTTAAGTAGGGACAGGGTTTGCTTTTTTGCTCTGGCTGGTCTCGAACTCGTTAGCTCAAGCAGTCCACCTGCCTCGGCCTCCCAGAGTGCTAGGATTACAGCTGTGAGCCACTGTTCCCAGCCCTTTTTATATAAAGTGAGCTGAAATTTAGGAAAAGATGAGTGAGCAGACAAAGGATCTTGAATTGGTTCATGAAACAATGGGGTGGCTATCTGGACAGGTCAGGAACTTAGAATGTCAATGGAAGTGTTGTAGCTGAGCGGGAGGAAAAGAGTTCCCTGCCGTTCTGCCTGAAGTGAAGGAGCCCGTCAGCAACTAGTCCCATGGCCAAAGAACACGTGGGGAAATTCCCTCTTATGAAAGGCATTTTACAAAGGGCAAAGTATAGGTGATAGGGAAGGCAGTGAATAAATCATGTTCTAAGTCTTTCCTTAGATTTTAGGGTACAGCCATGGTGATGCTTGCTGTGATTGGAATTTGTTTTTCTCAAACATGCCTTAGTTTTGTGTCATGGAAAACAACGAGATATATAATTTGTCAAGAGCATGAGTACTATGACTTGACTATAATTTGTTTCTAAGCAATAAAACTTCACAAGTTTCTATAGTGTAAATTCTTACCACCTTGAGGAACCCGTATTGTGCCTTAACTGTCTTTGTCTCATTTTCCCAGGATCCAGTGGTTCTCAACCTTCCTAATGCCGTGGCCCTTCATACGGTTCCTGTGGGTCAGGACCCACAGGTTGAGAACCGCTGGTTTATGCAGAATGTCTTTATTCCTCAGAGCAATATCTCCGTGGAATATCACTGATGCTCATACTAATATTAGTGCTGATATTAACACAAATGTGATAATAATAGGTAACATTGTTGACTGTGTGCTGAGCACTGTTCTAAGGGCTTTATGATATTGGCTCGTGTATTCCTCACACAAACCATATGAGGTAAATACTAGTGTTATGGCTCAGCGCCTGTGGCTCAAGCAGCTAAGGCACCAGCCACATACACCTGAGCTGGCCGATTCAAATCCAGCCCGGACCTGCTAAACAATGACAGCTGCAACCAAAAAAAAAAAAAAAAAAGAAAACAAAATAGCCAGGCGTTGTGGCGGGAGCCTGTCATCCCAGCTACTTGGGAGGCAGAGGCAGGAGAATTGCTTGAGCCCAGGAGTTGTGAGCTGTGATGCTGCGGCACTCTACCCAGGGTGACAGCTTGAGGCTCTGTCTCAAACGAAAAACAAAAAACTAGTGTTATGTTCATTTTCGAAGTGAAGAAACTGAGGCACAGCAAGGGAAGTAACTAGTCCAAGTTCACGAGCCAGTACACAGTAGAAGTGGAGTGTGAGCTCAGGCACGGGCCCTGGGGTTTCTATAGTATAAATTTCACTGCCCTGCCTTTGCGAGTGGCACGTCCATGTTCACTCCAGGACGGGGCATCCCTGCAGAGGACTTATCACAGAGCTTTCTGTTTTCTCAGCTCGAGAAAAACTTCACATCTTAAAAACTAAACCGCTAAATAGTGTTTTCAGTTTTAATGCTTGCCTGAAAGTCTAATATGTATTAAAAATTAATATAGTGTGCTTATATGCATTGTGTAAGAGCTAGTGTTTATTGCTTTGGAAGAAAATAATTACAAATTTAAGAATTCTAAATTAGTGCAAGTAATTTGTTGTGGGTTAATGTTCAGTAATGAAGGAATTATTGGTCTGATACTCTGTAATTTTTAATTTCCACCAAAAAGCTTGAAAAAAATTTAGAAACCATATGGATTTTACCTTCAGCTGACCTTATAAATTAAACATGGCAAGTAGATATTTTCTGGTGTTTTGATTTATGTTGAACTTTGAATAACCCCTCATGATTATAATTCACTGGAGATGTTTGACATTAGCCAATTTTTGAACATTAGCCATGATATTGCCATCCTTGGTACTTTTGAATCTCAGTGATTTAGAAGATAAAATTTATTAACCAATAATTTTCCTCCCTCCTACAACCTATTCTTCACTTCTCTCCCCTTTTGACTGACTCACTTTTTGCCAGGCAGATATTTTTGAAAGGCTTTGGGTAAAGGTAAAAATCGCATAATAGTGCAGCCATTGAGAGGTGATTCATAAGTGGGCACTGTTAGTAATGCTTTAAAATTGCTTTGAAAGACAAAGGCAGACGACAACTCATTAAAAAGAATGGTGGAGATATTCCTCCCTATGAAATTGACAATTAAATTAATTTTTCTCTAAAAAAAGGAATGGGTAATAAAACCAGAATAGTATGAATATAAACTATTTCAGTATGGTCTGCCTGAGTATTTGTGCAAATACAGAGTGAGCTGTTTTAGCCAACTGTTCACGCTAACAGAATTCTCATTTAAAAAGATATTTATCATTCATTATTTTGTTTTCTATTTTTAGAGATAAGATTTTTCTCTGTCACCCAGCCTAGAGTGCAGTGGTTGCAATCACAGCTCACTGAAGCCCCGAACTCCTGGGCTTATGTGATTTTCCGGCCTCAGCCTCCCAAGTAGCTGAGAGTACAGGTGTGCTCAGCCATGCCCAACTAATTAAAATTGTTTTCTTTTTAAAATTTCACAATATTAGGCAGTGCCTGTGGCTCAGAGGAGTAGGGCGCCGGCCCCATATGCTGAGGTGGCGGGTTCAAACCCAGCCCCAGCCAAAAAAAAAATACTGCAAAAAAATTTTTTTTTCCACAATATTAAGGGGGTACAAATGTTCTTGTCGCGTGGCTTGACTCAGGGCTATAAATGTGCTTGTCGCCTGAATATTGCTCACTGTGCCCTGAGACCGGTTTGCCTCTCATTCCCCCGACCCCTGCTTGATCCCGGATGACTCTTACCTCTCTCCGTGCACTTGTGTGCCCGTCGCTGGGTTACAGTTAATTGGAGAGTGCCTGTGGTATTCGCTTAGGACAGTGGTCTCCAATTCCTTCCAGATTGCTGCAAAACGTATCACTTCATCCTTTTTATGACCGAATAGTTCTCTAGAGTATATATACACCACCTTTTGTGAATCCATTCATGAATTGATGGGCACTTGCATCGATACCAGATCAGTGCCATTGTGAATTGTGCTGTTTAAAAAGATGTTTTAGGCAGGGAGGTCTCACCGTGGGGCCCAGCCTGGTCTTCAGCTCATGATCTCAGGCAATCCTCATGCCTCAGCTCCTGAGGAACTGGGAGTGCAGGTGTGCGCTTACTGGTCCCTGGCTAAAAATGATCGCTTTTCTTATCATGTGTACAACGGAATGACTTTCTGGGTACCTGGTCTCCTGATGCCTTAGTCTTGCTGCACTAAGGATTATTTTTGAGACAGAGTTTCACTTTGTCACCCTGGGTAGACTGCTGTGGCATCACAGCTCACAGCAACCTCCAACTCTTAGGCTCAAGCGATTCTCCTGCCTCAGGCTTGAACCCACGAGCTCAGGCAATCCATGCGCCTCAGCCTTCCAAGTGATAGGATTACAGGCCCTGCACTGAAGCTTCAAAAATAGGTAATACATATGTGGGGCATCGAAATTCAGAGGTACATAAAGGTGTCCCATGAGTCTGCCTCTGACCATATTCCCTAAGTTCTTCTCCCAGATGAAAACTGCTGTTTTTCTTGTTTATACTCCCAGAAATATTGTATGCATATTTATCTATCTATATACATGTATAGATACATGATCATATAAATAATAGTATTTATTTTTGTTGTTTGTTTTATTTTTTGACACATAAATGGGATAAGTGCTTTTTTTCTTCAATTATGTGTTCTCACATTTTAGAATTCATAGAGCGACCTAATTCTTTATAATGATTGTGTAGTGTATGTGTGTGTGTGTATATATATATATTTTTTTTTGTGATAGAGTTTCAAGCTATCACCCTTGGTAGAGTGCCGTGGCATCACAGTTTACAGCAACCTCCAACTCTTGGACTTAAGCAATTTTCTTATCTCAGCCCCCCAAGTAGCTGGGACCACAGGTGCCCGCCACAATGCCCAGCTATTTTTTTTGTTGTTGCAGTTATCATTGTTGTTTGGAAGCCCCGGGCCTGATTCGAACCCACCAGCTCCGGTGTATGTGGTTGGCGCTGTCGCTGCTAAGCTGTAGGCACCAAGCTGATTGCATAGTATTTTATTATTGTACAATTTATTTAAACCACCTTCTATATCCATTGGTGGGTATTTTAAGCAGGGCTGTAGTGGGTATCTTTGTCATACTCTTTTGTAAAAAAAAAAAAGATGGGAATAAATCTTGTGATAGGTAGGTAATAAATTCCTAGGAGTGAAAGTGCTTATCAAAAGACCATATTGTATATCTTTTAATTTCTGGTATATTTTTACCAAATTCCTTATATATAACCATATATTTAGTTATGTATATTTAGAGCACTTAAAATTGATACGAGTCATGTCTTTATTCAGATAATTGTCCTGGAGAATAGTGTAAGCAGGTGTGTAATTCATGAATTCGCTAATGGTTTTCTGTGATATGGACACATTAAGTGATAGCAATATATAACTATCATTTTTGTTTCAACCTTAGGTATGGCTATAATTAATTTATTGGCCTTTGTAGCTAAGAGGGCATAAAGTATTTACGTTCAGAACACAAGCCTATCTCTATTTCTTTCACCAATTTTGTGTATCAGCAAATTGAGCTTTAAAATTTAGGGGTAGGGGAAGAGCTTTGAGAGTCTGATTGAATGCTGTTATTAGTATGTAGTTGTTCAGTAGCTTGTGGAAGCCCAGTATCTTTTTTTTTTTTTTTTGAGACAATGTCTCATTTTGTCACCCTCCGTAGAGTGCTATGGCATCACAGCTCACAGCAACCTCAAACTCTTGAGCTTAAGTGATTCTCCTGCCTCAGCCTCCCAGTAGCAGGGACCACAGGTGCCTCCACAGCACCCGGCCATTTTTAGTTGCGGTTGTCATTGTTGTTTAGCTGGCCCAAGCCTGGTGCCGAACCCGCCAGCCTCAATATGTGTGGCTGGCGCCGTAACCACTGTGCTATGGGCACCAAGCCGGAAACCCAGTATCTTTATGTTCATCTTAGCTGATTAGTTTATAGATTTAGGATATAGAATTTGATAGGTATTGACATAATTTTGGCATAAATAGAGTAGCATTACTAAAAAGTCATATACCGTGATGGTATATGGTGCACCTCTTTGGACACAATTATAAGAGGGACTTTATTTATTTATTTATTTATTTATATATTCTTTTTAGACAGAGTCTCACTGTGTTGCCCATGATAGAGTGTCGTGGTGTCACAGCTCACAGCAACCTCAAACTCTTGGGCTTAAGCGATTCTCTTGACTCAGCCTCCCAAGTACCCGGGATTACAGGTGCCTGCCACAACGCCTGGCTATTTTCTTGTTGCACTTGTCGTTGTTTAGCTGGTCGGGGCCGGGCTTGAACCCGCCAGCCTCGGTGCTTGTGGCTGGAGCCATAACCATTGTGCTACAGGGGCTGAGCCAAGAGGGACTTTGTCTAACAAATGCAATCAAATGTAACCTAATTCTTTATCCCCTCAATGGACCCCAAATGATTAAACAAACAAATAAAAAAGTCAGACGTGAAACTATACTATTTCTAGAATCTAAAATGTGAAGGACCGTTGTGGATCGCAGGTTGTTACACAATTTCTTTACTGCTCACAGGATCTTATAATATGGACGCTGGGTATCCAGAACTTTTTCCTTTTTTGTTTGTATACTTTTATTTGAAAGAGCTCTTTGGGTCCACATCATCCACGTAACATATTGACCCCGAGCAGAGTGCCCCCTGCTGCTGCAGCACTGTCTGTGTCGGAAGGTCACTGTTGGCTAAAGACCTTGGGGAAACTGGTAAAGGCTACTTTTGGCCTATCCCTGGTTTCTATCCACATTTATTTTTATTAACCTCAAAGTACTGTAAGCTCCAGTGCTGACTGGGCTGAAGATTTTTTTTCACAGAGGATTTGTTCCCTTTCCCTCTATGGGAAAGTTCTGTATCCTTTAAATCGTTTTTAAGCTGCTTCATTTGAAAAATAATTCTTAGTGGTGTGTTCGTGGAGCGGGTTGATTGTGGCTACTGGGGAAATTCTCTCATGGCTTAAATATTGCTTTTCAAGCCTGCGAAGTGGGTGAGTGAAGGGAGCCCACTCCTGGTGTGTGGAGTTTGTAGTGTGTTCAGGATGAGGACTGACTCCCAAAAACTGCAGTGCAGCAGAACTAAAGGCATCGGGAGACCAGAAGCCACTTAATAAGAGATCAAAGGGGCTGTGTGTGAATCAGCTTGAACTCCAGATAGCACAGATCAAAAGCTGGCCTTAGCGAGGCAGCTGCAGGGGGATGAAGTTAGCAGGAGGCCTCAGAGATCTTAAGTCAGGCCTGATGTTGAACTTTGCAGGGATTTCATGGCTCTGGAATACGAATTTGGCAAAAAATTCCCATTGTGTCTAACGGGGACGAAAGAGAAAAGTAGGCCAGCCCCAGATGTGTCAGCTGGGTGTTGTGTTCTCAAAGGGTAGCTTTCCTTTTAACAAATGTTTTTTTTTTTTTTTTTTGTGATTGTTTCTGCTGCATCCTAGGAGGCACTGCTGAGGAAGAGAGGGTCCTGGAAGTGGTATATCTGTTGTGTTGCTTTTACTGAGTATTTCAGAATGGCCGAACTGTAAAAATAAGTGTTAAGATTTCATAACCGTGGAGAGCTAAGATGCCGAGATTCACTGCAGTGCCTAGTAACCCCATCTTTCCGGGGGTGTGCTCAGATATTCCGGAAAGTTAGTGAATATCAGTCTGGCCGTGCGTCTGTGTGTCCCATGTAATTAAACATATGATGAAAGAAAAAATGGAAAGAAGAAGGAAAAGTTGACCTAAAACAGAATCACAGCTGCCAGAGCTGCCCCATTACTGGTCTCCTCCTTCGAAATGTACAAGTTGCCGCTTGATTCTGACATCAACACTGAAGACCATGGTCATAGGCGAAAGTCATGGCCCTTCCTAGGGTGGCAGAATGACCTGCTCATTAACAAACAGGTACTGGGAACCCTTGATTCCCAGGGGAGGTTT
Organism: Perodicticus potto; assembly: GCA_963574655.1. NCBI lineage: Eukaryota > Metazoa > Chordata > Mammalia > Primates > Lorisidae > Perodicticus > Perodicticus potto. The sequence goes on along the minus strand of CAUYRH010110529.1, from coordinate 5,252 downwards.
GCTCTGCTCCGCCCTGGTTGTGAGCATCGTTCGGAGCCAGCCAGTGACCCAGAGCAGCCGTGTGTCGCAGTCAGGGTCAGGAAGTAGACCCAAGGTCTAATTTCTTAAAGATGCATGAAAGAGGATTGGCCGCCTGACCTTTACACCCTATTTTTAGGGCTCAAGTCCCCCTTCTAGCCTTTCCTTCTGTATTTTATTTTAATCAGATATTACCAGTGTGCCGCTGTGAACAGGTAGTATGGTTGAGAGCGCTTGGTTATGAGTCAGAAAGGGCCCCCAAGTGTCTGGGTTTGCGTTCTGGCTCTGACATACTCAGGGCCTTCAGATGAGCTTGTTAGCTTTTCTTATTGTGAGTTTACTAAAAATGAGAATCTCTACGATAGAAATAACATTTGCCTTATAAAATTGCGAGGACCAAGTAAAAAAAGATACATATAAATGCCCACTCTTTTCTTGGCACAGTATAGAATTACTATTTATTGAAAAATGATGATGATTTTTTTTTTCTTCATGGCAGCATCCCCAAAAAACTCGGACTAACATGTCTTGATTTCGCGTGCACTTTTGCCAATTTTAACAAGAAATACATGAATGCTTTTCGTTGTTCTAATTCAATTTCTGACATTCTTGAACAGCACACAAAAACATACAACAATAATGAACCCCGTCTCAGCAAGACACGGCTACGCGTCATCATGGACACAGCTGCGAGGCAGTCAGGTACCAAGGGTATGGACACTTACGAGTTGGCACAGTGCTGCCAGTGCAAATGCACGGTGGCAAGTTCACAAACTTAATTGTCAGAACTCGTGTATTAACGGGTTTAATCTTCTCCATGACCTCCAGTCTTGTGATACATCCTCATTTTGTGAATGAGGAAGCTGCTGCTGAGAGGTTAAAAAGTTTGTGACCACCCAGTTAGGAAATGGAGCTGAGCTCCTAAGGCTGTGGTCTAGGAGGGGGGAAGTCTCCTCTTTAGACCAGAAACAACATCGATTCTTCATAATTCTGGCTAAGCTGAAAGATAATAGGAATTTCTGGTTATTTATCTTCCTAGATAAATTATGCTTATTTTTATTCAAAAGGCTTTGCTTCAGATTATTCCTGAAGCTTTATAATCTTTTGCTTTACTCTTCCCATCTACCCAAAATTCTTGAGGAGCCTTTTTTTTTTTTTTTTCTCTTGCCAAAGAGTGAAAACTGTGTGCTTTTTCTTGAATTTCCAGTACAACTTTTTGGCATTTTTTCTATATAGTTTTCAGGGTTAGCAGAGTTTTTAATTCTGCAAATCGTGTTCTGTTTATCATGGAGTATTGGTTGACCTTTCAAGGATTAAAAGAAAAAACAAAACATGGGCGTGCAGGTAACTTTTCAATGTACTGATTTGTCTGCTTTTGAATTTATACTTTGTGGTGGGATTGCTGGCTCGTACGGTAGTTCTATTTTGGTTGCAGCCAACAGTTGGAATCAACCTAAGTGTCCATCAGTGGATGAATGGATAAAGAAATTGGGGTACATATATACACAGTGGAATATTATACAGCCCTAAAAAGAATAAATCCTCCCTTCTGCATCAACATGGGTGGAACTGGAGCAGATTCTGTTAAATGACATTAGCCAAGCACAGAAAGACCACTGTAACACGTTCTCACTCCTGTGTGCATACTAAATCTTAAGACAACTGATCTCATGAAGACAAAGTAGGAAGATGGTTATCCGAGGCTGGAAGAGTAGCAAGGAGGCAAGGAGATAAAGTGGGGATGGTTAATGGGTGCAAAAATATAGTTAGGTAAAATGAACAATATTTAATGGGACAACAACGTGATTGTAACCGATGATAAGTTAGGGTATATACGTTGAAATAACTAAAGAGTAGAATGGGAATGTTCTTAGCACAGAGAAACGATGAATGCTCAATGTGATGGATACCCAATTACTTGATTTAAATAATATACATTGTATGCGTGCATCAAAACATCATGTGTATCCTGTAAATACATACAACTATTGTGTACCCGTAATAATTAAAAATTGAAAAGTTAAAGAGAAAAAAACAAAACACTGGAATATCTTCTAAGCAGTGAAGGGCATTCTGTGTCCTGGACGTGGCCTTGGCAATCAGACAGTGTCCATCTGCCAGCGTCTGCTCGGGGAGAAGGAGGAACGCCTTGCTTTTCTGAGCTCTCCTCTGGCATTCTGGTCTGTCTGCCCAAGAAACATAGGCTCAACTCTCCATGTTCACATGCTAACATTTAAGTGTAGCGTCATGAATGATTTAGCAAATGAGGGCACTGTTGGTCTAAGTTACATATGCTCAGCTGAATTTAGAAGGCAGTAAATGGGATGGAAACTGTTAACTCTTCAAACCCAGGTGTCCCATAAACTTGTTTCCATCATTTGCACAGAAATGATAATAGTAACAACATTTAGGAAGTGATTACCATGGACTTTCTCAGCGTATTATACGTCTTATCTCATTTAATGCTTTTAATGACTCTGGGAAATCCTTACTGTTATTTCCACTTACAAATGAGAAGCTCAAATTGTCTGAGATTAAACAATCTGACCAGTGTCACTCAGCTAGTGTTTGTGTTTAGATTGGGAGTAATTTGTTTGGAAAAGTAAAATAAATTCCACAATCAATATTTGAAAAGCTTTTAAATTTTATATGTTTATACTTTCTCTGCATTGTAATAACTTTCAACTAGTGTGATTTTTTTTTTCTGGCAAATAGGATATTTGTTATTTATAAATTTGTTTTCTACATTAAAAAAAAAACTGTGGTAAAGCACGCCTAACATAAAGTGTACTCTCCTAACCATTTTTAAATGTGCAGTTTAACAGTGCTAAGTATATTCACGTTTCAACTAAGGTAATTCTTTTTGAAATACTAAGCAATATTAATAATAATGCAAAGAAAGTAACATTCACATTGTCAAATAAGAGTATGTCTAGTATAGAATGCTTTGACTCTGAGGCTCGGTACGGAGTCATCAGTTAACTTTTTTTTTCTCCAAAGTCTCAAAAAATAGACAACTAATATTTATAAATGAAAGTAAAAGATAATTTCAAAAAACAGATCAACTAAGGTAATTTTAACTATCCTGGAAGGGCAGTTGTATGCTGTGTTTTGTTTTCCTTATTTTCAGCAAAAGTCCTGAGCCCGGAATGACTAGTCAATAAGTAAACAATTACAGCTTGATGTAAAGTGTTCACGGGATGAAATAAACATCCGAGGAATGAAATCTAATATACAAGGAAGTTAACCAGTAGGTGGTGAGATGGGAATTCGAGAAAGGAATGGTCCTCAGAAGTGATTTCCTTGGGACTCTTGCTTAAACCTTTTAAAATATTATGGTGCTTAAAACAGATCTTTAAAGTTCTAAACTATATGGAATAAACCTACGTGCAGATTGTGAATTTTTCTCCTCCCTAGGATATTTTCTGATCTTTTAGCAAGTTTGTCCCCCTTTTTCCAATGCACTTGTAATTGTGCTGTGCTTACTGAGCAGACAGGGGCTATGTATGATGTGCAGAAAAATCGTTCTTAATGTCTAGCAGTATTTAGGAAGTAATAAGACACAGGAGCCAGGAACCATATCAGTGTAATGTATCTTGAGTGGAGTGAATGGATTTTGTGGGCACTTACTTTGAACATGATGGTGCTGCGGTAATGGGTATTATTAGTGTAATATTCTGCTGTATTATAACATAGTTAAAGATGGGGTTAGATTTTAGATGAGTTGGCTTGCTCATTATTCATTAGAATCATTTAATTGTTGCCTTGCATTCACTATAAATACGTTTATTTCTCTTTCCTAAAAGTAAATGCTTAGCTTATTGGATAAATCAGAAGAAGTGCTTTTGAAATAATTAATTACATTCCACTGTCTTAAAAAAGAACTAGCCTAATGACTTTAATTCAAGTAATAGTTTCTGACATGTTTTTTGTTGCTACCTTAAAATGACAAGGGAAAAGGTGTCTTATCTTATAAAAAGAGCACGTGGCTCGGCACCTGTAGCTCAAGTGGCTAAGGCACCAGCCACATGCACCAGAGCTGGCAGGTACAAATCCAGCCGGGGCCCGCCAAATGACAATGACAGCTGCAACCAAAAAATGGCCGAGTGTTGTGGCAGGTGCCTGTAGTCCCAGCTACTTGGGAGGCAGAGGCCGGAGAATCGCTTGAGCCCAGCAGTTTGCTGTGAGCCGTGACACCACGGCACTCTACCTGGGGCGATAGCTTGAGTCTCTGTCTCAAAAAAAAAGAGCACGTGTTGTCATAGACATATATAGTTGGTTGTTGGCTTGTTTTATCTTGATGGCAGAACACCCCAGACATTAGTCTTATGTAACCAGTGGCCCTTTTTATGAGTTTTTAAAAGACATCACTATCTAAAGCTTTACCATATTTGCGAGTATAGTGTACATCTTTTTTATTGCTAATGCAGTGTTTTGAATTAACTTCCATCCTTCTGTACTTTTTACAGTGGTTTTGCGAATGTTTTGGTAGAAATTAAGGACAAATTTGACACAAGATACTCTGTCAAACTTAGTTATAGGATTCTAGAGTTGGGGGGAGGGAGCTTCGCTTATGCATTCAACTTTCTCAATTTACATTTGAGGGAACCGACACTGAGAAATTAAGACACTTGTGAAACTGTACACAGCCACGCTGGGACCCCGCAGGGGCTCCGAACTTGTCTCTTACCCTCTCATCCACACAGACCCTACCGCTAGTGGGTGGACTGGCTGTCTCCCTTATCTCTCCTATATATCTTCTCTCCTTTTAAAAGGTCTTTGAATTGTTTTCTGACTGATGTTGCTCACAATGGAAATTTTAATTCATGCCAGCGGTGCCTCGGAGTTTCTGCTGATCGCTGTTTTCTTTCATCAGTGATGTGTGTGTATGTGTGGGTCGGTGTGTGTCTGTGTGTCTATGTATGGGTCTGTGTGTCTGTCTGTGTCTGTGTGTGTACATGTATGGGTCTGTGTGTCTGTGTGTCTATGTATGGGTCTGTGTGTCTGTGTATGGGTCTGTGTGTCTGTGTACATGTATGGGTCTGTGTGTCTGTGTGTCTATGGGTCTGTGTGTCTGTGTACATGTATGGGTCTGTGTGTCTGTGTACATGTATGGGTCTGTGTGTCTGTGTGTCTGTGTACCTGTGTGTGTCTGTGTACATGTATGGGGTCTTTGTTTCTTTGTACATGTATGGGTCTGTTTGTCTTTGTATGGGTATGTGTGAATGAGTAAA
>CAUYRH010110527.1:0-47638 GCA_963574655.1 Perodicticus potto | reverse complement strand
GGGATTTTCTCATTTATTGTGTGAAAACATTTGTGTTCTGCATTTAGTAGGATTCACCTGACCCTTCCAAGATGCACCTCAAATGTGATCCCACCATTTACCCTCTCTCCACCCACTCTCCCCCGTGTAGCGTCCTATCAGCTTTTCCTTTTCATCCTTGATGAGGTGAGTGCCTTTGAAGGAGAGCAGGAGGAATGATTGGAAGGCAAGTTCCCTAGACAGCACGGGGCCCTGAGGTGTTTGCCCCTTTTTTTTTTTTTTTAATTAAATCATAGCTATGTACATTAATGCAATCATGGGGTACAATGTTCTGGTTTTATGTACAATTTGAAATATTTTCATCGAACTGGTTAACATAGCTTTCATGGCATTTTCTTGGTTATCATGTTCAGACATTTATAGTCTACATTTAGTAAGTTTCACCTGTACCCTTCTAAGATGCACCGTAGGTGTGGAACCTCCAATTACCCTCCCTCCACCCATCCTCCCCCCTCCCCTCCCCTCCCTTGCCCCTTTCCCCACATTCTTGTGCTGTAATTGGGTTATAGCTTTCATATGAAAGCAGAGGGTGGTAACCACGAGGAGGAACAATTGGTGATTGCCTTTAAAAGTAGAGGGGCGGTGTCCTCCTCTTCTTTGTCTGTGGGGCAGCTCTGGCTCTTTGCAGGTTGAACAGCTTGTAGTCAGATGGTGTTTGCGGCAGTGGGAAAGTCCTCAAGAGATTTGCCTTCTTTCCCTTTCTTTCTACCAAAAAAAAAAAAAAAAAAAAATTTCCTTCTCAGTCCTACCTTCAGGACTTGGGAGACTCTTAACAAGTTCTTCTCATTTTGGCTTCTAAAAAGGGTTGTCTTCTTCAACTCTACTGCAACTCTGAGTAAAGCAGTTCTCTTTGCGTGTCGGGAGACTTCATGGGTTCGAGGTAGTTCTTTCTTCTCTCCTCTGACGCTTTTCTTGGTCTGTTTTAAGTGAGGTGGAAACCTGACTGTAGGGCCTCTGAGTTTCTTACCAGGAGAACGTGTTTCTTGAATGAAGTATCATGGCAACTACTACTAAGCCTGGTAAAAGCAAGGAAGCCCAGCCCAAAAACTTGGGTACAGAAACTCTCTGCCCTAACTTAAGAGGTTTTAGAGGCAATAAGACCAGGCTGCTATCTAAAGAGGTTGCTAATTCTGACTGTCTATATGATATGTCTGCTCTCCTACAGCAGGGCTGCTTTAAAGCAAACTCAAGGTCAGCATTTGGATATGAAGTACTTTAGAGTATTACTTCTCTGGGTTAGAACCTTCCCTACACAGAGTAAAAAAACTTAAGTTAGACTGAGGCAACACATACCACTTCAAGGGCTTAACAGTTCCGATGTGCTGAAGTCTTTGCCAGATAAAAAGCCAGGCTGATGCTATCACTCTGTACCCAACAATCAGCTGCCAGGTGCCAGCTGGAAGGAAGTGGTGTAAAGTGAGGAGGCTCAGGGCAGAGGTTTGAGCACAACTGTGAGGGGTAGTCTAGTTCTCACTTAACGGCACTAAGTTTTACAAATGATTTGGAGAGATGGGAAATAACTTCAAGTGTCATGCAGAGTACTAAAATGTCTGAGTAGATTTAGAAATCTCAGTTCAGCATAATCCTTGATGGCCTAAGTGGAGACTGAGGAGCAAGGCATTCATTTGAATAAGCATTTGGTACTAGGTATGGGATCGTGACTTTTGCACACAGTGGCTGCTCTCAGCAACACGAAGCAAAGGTTAAGAACAAACCTTTCAATTTGTGCATCATTTGCCCACTCTTGCACTAAGCCTCTCAGACTCTGAAAACTTAAGTTGAGTAGAACTGAAGTGCTTATCAAATACCCAGTGGTGCGTGGTCTCTGAAGTTGCAACTCTTTCCAGCAGCCAGTAGCTCAGGCGAGGTCACTAGACTGCTTCCCTCTGAGAAATGTAGGCTGCTTCAACTCCCTGCCCTCCTCAGGGAGGGCTAAGTGAATTTATCTCAAGCTGTGATGCCAGGCCGATGTTAGAGCCTAACTGAAACATTGAATTCCAGCGCTTTACCGTCCGTAACCTTGACTATTTCTAAACTGAGAAAAGGTAGTTTATAAACCTAAACTCTGAAGACAAATGAGCATAATTCAAGGAAGAAACGCTGTCCAATAGTCTTGATATCTAGTGTCAGAAACCTCTTAGGAAGATGCTGAGTCTCCCTTTCTGATACTCCCTCTACTTCACACAGACTCACATTTCCATAGGTTGTGGCCATGAGCCCTTCCAGTCCAGTGACTTACTCCTGCCACGCAGAGTTAGGGTGACCAGCTGGTAAAACCATTTGAGAAGGACTGAACTGGCTCTCATGACATGAGGTGTTGTAAGACTTATAACAAGTTTATGGACCTCTGTGGAAATCTGAGTCGTTTTTCTTATCACCCATAAAGGTTTTAAGGCGAGCAGATGAATTGTATGGAGGGTGGTTATTTGGCAAATAAGGGACACCTGGGCTGTGGTCCAACAAAAATCCTTTAGCTTGTGGGGAGGGAAGACAAACTGATCCACGAGGACTTTAGAAATGTTTGGGTTAATTTAGCTCTTATAATCTAGGCACAATAATGGAATATTCAAAGCTCTCAAATACTGCTACTTGATGATAGCCTCTAGAAAGTTGCCTGGAGTCTTTAATCATCTAAAATAGCCACATCTTAAATACCCGGAACTGAGTATTTCCCAGAGGGTTTCCCACAAACATGTCAAGTCTCTCTTAAAGAAAAGTCTGAACATTGTGGATCATTCTTTTCTGTATGGAAGAACTTGAAGTTTGTGGCTAAAACGCCTTTAGGGAAGCAAGCAACCAGTTGAGTTGCTGAGGCTGGGCAAGAGTTACCTGGGTGCAGATCAGAGGGGAAATAAATGTGGTGCATAGGAAGAAGGCTGGGATACAAGAACAATTTGGCATCCACCTCTAAAAGCTCAGTGCTAAAAGCTGTCTTCACCTTCTGTTAGTAAAACGCTTTTATCTGTTTTTAGAACTTTGGATCTACTTCATTTTCACTGTCATTGGTTCCAGCCTCTGAGCTAACTGTGTTGCTCGGATAATGCCATAAATTCTAAATCTTGTGTCCCAGATCAAGCTGTTACTGCTGCTTATAAAGCTTTTTGCCCTCTCTCTGATGTCTCTCAACTTGGCATCTAGTCCCAATGTAGCTACTTCAGCCTTCCTGTGGTCACTGAAGTGTATGAGGATGATAAACATCGGGGTTCAAAGTGGATCTCAATGCAAACCTAAGTGCCACATGACTCTGGGTTAATCCCAAACTGTCATTTCATCTGTAAAAAGAACAACCAACCAGTTTGGGGTTTGTATTAGGATTTTCTGGACAAGCAACAGGATGTGTATATAGGTTGTCAGCCCCCATAGTTGTACCAATGATAACAAAAGTCCTAGGGTCTCCATTGGTTAAACTAGTGACCCAGGGGGAGGTGGTTTCAGTCCTATAAATCCCTGAAAACCATGAGTCAGTGGCATAAGTTCTGGCCTAAAAGCAGGCTCACTACCCCAGATGAACTAATTTTTCAGTTCAAATCTGAAAGACAGGATGTCCAGCTCAAGGAGGTAGATGGTTTCCTGTGCGAATGTCAAACTTCTATCCAGACTCCCAATCGACTTGACAAGGCCACTTCAAGGGCAATCCTCATCCCTCAGCCTAAAAACTGTCTCATCCCAGAAACCCCTCAGCCCACCAAAAACAATGATAAAATGGGCACTCCATGGCCCAATCAAGTTGACACATAAAAAAACCATCACAGGGTTGTCTAAAGTGTCTCTAAAGCAAGGTTTTCAACCTTATTTCACAGCAAAATTGAACCCATTGTTAAACTTCCATGGCACACTTAATTATGTTGATCAAAAAGTGGAAAAACTACTATGCTTTGAACTTCTGAACTTAATCTTAAAAATTTCATGCCTCACCTAAGAGCCTCATGGCACACCGGTTGAAAACCACTGTTCTAAAACTACTTGGTTAAATATCTTACACCCTAGAGTACCAGCCAGGTTGATTTGATGGAAAGGAAAGAATTGCTCCTGCTCTGCATCAGAACCCCTAAACTATTTTCCTGGCTCTGAATTTGACATCAGATAGGTTTGAAAATAGAAGGGGAACCCCAAGTATTTAAGTGTAGCCCTAGTTTTTGAAAGTGATACCCACAGAGGGCATACAGGTGTGGAGCACATCTGTAAGGCAATGTGGCAGCTGTTGTGCCAAGAAGGATAAAGGGGTCTAGTAAGTGCCTCAAACCAAAGTCTAAACAAGATGCCTTCATGGTCCAGAAATTATAAGCAGGTAGTTGCCCACTCCCATCCCTGCATACCTGTCAAAGCTTCCCTGTGAGGCTGAATTTGGGAAAACACAAACCTTTTCTGCATATTTAGCTGTGGTAATTGAGTGGCAGGTTCACTGAGACTTCAAGGACAAGAACTAGTCCTGGCATGTCGGGATCCCACCCTGAGAGCAGCATCCACTGAGACCTGTGGAAACTGGCAGCAATTGACTAAAGAAATAGAAGTGATGGTAAAAGAGTCAAATTAAAAGTAGGATCTCAGGGGTCCATTGCCCATCATCGGATTCCAGCAATGGCCCAGAGAGTTTGCTCCACTCTGATTTTATTGAAGTCTAGTTGCCCAGAGGATAAGATGAGGGAGGGAACAAAGACATCAGCAGTTTCTCAGACTGATCACATCAGCTCCTTGTATTAACCTGAAGGGCAGCCTTCAGAAATCTGAAATCTGAACCTTGCATTGGGAGAGCCTCCTGCTTGAGATCACACACAGATTTCTAGAGGTGTTAAGCTCTGCTAGTTCTCTGGAGTAAAACACTACTGGAGGGATTAGTGGGAGTGAGGCATTTTCCTCCCATCACCAACACAGAGGATTTTCCTCTGCTATAAGGGATATAAGCTCTTCTGCCCATATCTCAGAGCTCGAGCTACTCCCTTGGTCTCTGCCCCAGGCAAATGCAAATCTCCACAATGGGTATCTGCTTTGCCTCTTTAATAGGCAGGAAATGCCCTGGAAGACGTATCTTTTCTTAGGACTTGTCATAGCCTCTAATGACCATGACTCTCTTCACTGTTCAGACCCAGCAGGGCGTTTGTAAGCTGTATCCCCAACAGGCTAGAATTTCAGAAAAGGCAATAAGCTTGCTAGCAATGGCTAGCTTAAACATAAACCAGCTGACTTTTTGTTCCAACTCACTCGCTTCGTAGTTTTCCTCTTTTCCTGGGGGTGCTTTCCTTTGCCAAGAATGGGGCCTTCAGTCCCCATTCTCCCAGCATAGCAGTTTCTCTAAACATGAAGGCAAGATTATAACATGAGGCCATACAATGTTGTCACGTGGCTTTGGGTTCTGTCAAAATCTGGAGAAAAATTCAGTCCTCATGCAGTGCCTGTGCTTGACACCAAATATGGTGAGACTAGTTAAATGCCAGAGAACCAGGTGTCTAAACCTGAGGTGCCGACCAAATGAGGGCCTGCTTACCCTTTCCTCCTGCCTCCCACTGGCCCAGCAGCTACCTGATCTTGCCACTGCCTCAAAATTTCAGGACCATTGCTCTACAGGTGACTAAACAACTTACCTGTGCTAACTCAAGACATTGCCAGTAGCCTTGCAGAGGGAATGTGTGACAGCCTGTTAAATGCCATGTTAGTCTCTGGTTCCCCTTGAAGCCGTAACTACTGGACTCTGACTTTTCTCACTGGCAGAAGTTAATCTCATGGGGTATGGAGAAAGTAGAGAAAGCTCCTTTCAAACTAAGAATATCCTGAATAGAAAGGTAGTTGCCCCAAAGCAGAAGTTCAAGTTTAGCAGGTTTTGTTAAGCCCTTTGGTTCAAGAACAAAGTGACTGCTTTTGTATTGGAAGCTTTGTAAACACACATCACGGTGAAAGATCTTAATTACTTCATCTCAAATCTTCCTATGGACAAGGTGTGATCTCCTAGATGGAAGAGTTGTCTAAAGAGGGGCCTGGATGTTGTCACGTCACAACTTGTGAGGGGCTTGGATGTTGTCACTCCCCCACAATAACCAGGAAAAACTAAAGTCTTAGAGCCATCAAATAACTGAAGTCACAGGTCCCTACTGCCCTCAGAATTGAAGAGCTGGACAAGCATATACAGAATGACAATCTACCTGAGAAAGCTCTAGCAAACTTGTGTGGAGACCTTCCCGCCCCAGTACTGGGCAGGCAAACCTAAAGTGTAACTGAATTGCTGGAAATTGTATGAACAATTTTGAGTTAAGCTCTAGTTTCAGCCATGAGTGGTACCTCACATCTATAATCCTAGCACTCTGGGAAGCTGAAGCAGAAGGATCACTTAAACTCAGGAGTTTGAGACCACCTTGAGTAAGGCCGATCCCATCCCTACTAAAAATAAAAATTAACTGGGCATTGTAGTAGGTTCCCATAATCCCAGCTACTCAGGAGGCTGAGACAGAATCATTTGAACCCAGAGTTTGAGGTTGCTGTGGGATAGTCTGATGCCGTGGTACTCTAGCCCAGGCAACAGTCTCAAACTCTAATTTTGGGGTTTGAGGGAAGAAAGGGCCATACTTTCATGAATTTTACCTCTAGGAAACCTTGCTAGGTTATCGTAAAGCTGGAAGTGGCGAATCCTGTTTCAGGAAGGGAGGGGTTATATCTTGAAATATATCAGAGCTGGTTTGGTACCCATAGCTCAGTGGTTAGGGTGCCGGCCACATGCACTGGGGCTGGTGAGTTCGAACCTGGCCTGGGCCTGGCAAACAGCAACAAAAATAGCTGGGCATTGTGGTGGGTGCCTGTCGTCCCAGCTACTTGGGCGGCTGAGGCAAGAGAATCGCTTAAGCCCAAGAGTTAGTTTGCTGTGAGCTGTGATGTCAGAACACTCTACCAAGGGCGACATAGTGAGACTGTCTCCAAAAAACTCCAGAGACTTCTCAAGGCCTGCCCTCAGGGAAATCGTTCTACCAAAGCCTAAACTGGGATTTTCCAGGACTAACTGACTTGAGAAAAGAAATGTTTGACTCCAGCCTACTCTCGCCTCTTGCCTCACCTAAGCTGGAGGGGATGAGTAAAAAATGATGACAAGCATATGAATATCACAGCCCCTGGGCCAGGTTCGCCAAAAGCCTGAGACCGAACAATGGCCATTCCCGAAGCCCACTCCTGCCCTCTTAACGTCACAAATCACTAGCTCTGCCAGGTGGTAGCAGGGAAACAAGACTGAGGGGTTTTCAATTGTAAGACCCTTCTAGGGACACTCCAAAGACCAACAGGGCAGACAAAAAACACTGGAGGGATGTCTGCAGCAGACAGGAAACTCCAAGCTTCATAAACACAACTCCTCACGCCAGAAGTCTGTCTAGCTCCATTCCTCTTACTCAGTTCCTATGTCCTTTTAGCAAAACTCCTTTTTCAAAAAGCCATCCTAAAAGACAAATACAGCTTGAGGAGGCAGAGCAAACATGAAGTGGACTCCCATGGCAGATACGCTGGAAATAAAGCAAGGACTTCAAACTGAGACTGGAGGAGCAACGGTGAGAATGACATCAGACTTCTCTCCAGAAACCATGAAAGCCAGAGAATGAAGGGGGATGTCTAGTCAGAAAATCCCACCAACCTAGAACTCAGCATCCAGTAACCTTATCCTTCAAAGTTGGGGAAATAAAAACTTTGATGTATGCGGGACTGGGGAAAGATTGTATGACAGACTGCAGCAGCCGGTGCAATGACAAAAACCACTGGGATCTCATTAAGCTGAAAAGCTGCTGTACAGCTAAGGACACAAAGCGAAAAGACAACTGTCAGAGTGGGAAAAGATATTTACATGTTATGACTGACAAAATCTACAGAGAACTCAAGAGAAAACCATCCCATCTACCACTGGGTAAGGGATGAATAGAACCTTCTCTTACGAAGACCAATGGCTAACATGAAAAAATGCTAATCTTTCCTAACCAGAGAAATGCAAATCAAAACCACCTCTGTATCACCTATACCCAGTGAGAATGGCCCACACCAGTCTCAAAGTTGTAGATGCTGGTGTGGCTATGGAGAGAAGGGAGCACTTCTACACCACTGGTTGGACTCAAAACTAGTACAACCTTTTTTTTTGGAAGTAGAGAATCCTCAACTCAAATTAGACCTCCCATTTGATTCTGTAATCCCATTACTAGGCATCTACCCAGATGAAAAATCCTTTTATCTTAAGGACACTTGCACTAGACTGTCTATTACAACTCAATTTACAAAGGCCAAAATGTGGAAACAGCCTAAATGCCCATCAGCTCAGGAATGGAGTAACAAGCTGTGGTATATGTATACCATGGAATACTATGCAGCCTTTAAAAAAGATCTTTACATCTTTTGTATTAACCTGGATTGAGCTGGAACACATTCTTAGTAAAGCATCACAAGAATGGAGATGAATCCAATGTATTTACTTCTAATATGAAGGCAGATGAGCTAATAATACAAGGTGAGGGGTAGGGAAGGAGGGAGAGGATGGAGGTTATGGTGTATGACACACCTCTTAGGGGCAGGCACAATGAGAGGGACTTTACCTAACAAATGAAATCAGTGTAACCTAATTCTTCATACCCTCAACGAATCCCAGACATTAAAGAAAACTTGGATGTAAGAAAGTGCTGCCAATAGACCTGCCTTGTGAGAAGTCTTTAAGTTTTCGGAAAGAAACTCACATCGAAAGAACTTTAGGAATAACTTTCTAGTTAAGGAAGTTTGGGAATAACTTCCTTTAGGAAGGAATAACTTTAGGAGTGAGATCTTAATCTAATGACTTATTCAAAATAGCAACCTCACACTTGATTAGTTTATGGAAAAATGAAATGAATGGTGCTGTAAAGTACAGGACAAATTAGGAATGTGCTGTGATAATGTGATTGCACTGCCTGGGAAATGGTATGGTGTTTGAATGAGGACTTCGGTTAGTTATATAGCGCAGTCTCAAGTGACAGCTAAAGAAAAGTGTAATTGATAACGCTAAGAACTGCAATCACACAGAATGTTCAATTAAAACCAGAGGTGGTAAAAAGAGTGGAAGACAAATGAAACAAAGAGCAACTAAAACCAACAAATGTGCCAGGTCTTAATCCAACTGTATCAGTCTGAACATCAATGGTCTAAATACACACAAATTAAGATTGTCAAAGCAAATCAAAACAAGATCCAATTCTTAGGCTGGCCTGAGGTAATCCTAACACTGATGCCAGAGGATTGTTTAAGGTCAGGAGCTCCAAGACTAGCCAGAGCGAGAGGTGAAACCTTGTCTCCTACTAAAAACAGGAAAATTGAGTGCTGTGGCAGGTGTCTGAGGTCCCAGTGGTCTGGGAGGCTGAAGCAGAAGGCTCACTCAAGCCCAGAGTTTGAGGTTGCTGTGATCCAACAGACTAACAGATACGCCAGGCTTATGCTCAGGTTTGTTCCTGCCTATTGTATTTCTAAGTTAAATGGACTTTCAGGACTGAGTCTGAGTAAAGTTAGCGAGTCTGACAAAACCAAGCTTGTAGTGGGTAGTTCTAGACTCAGGGTCACTCGTAGCCTGGTCACTGGTCAAGTTTTTGTATCTCTACTTGGCAAACAACGAATTCTTGAAAGGTGTACAGTTATCCATTGTGGATAGCAAGGACCTTGTTTCAAACTCATTCCTCCAAAAAGGCAAACGGTAAGCCTGTTAAGTTTCTTTTAGAAGTTTGAAGACATTTACTGAAAGAGACAAGCCTCCGTGAAATACGTAAGGTGGTTAGTCAGATAACAGCCAAGCCCTTCAATCGTCATATGTGGTAGAATGGCTAAAGGCTTACAAGAGGTAATGCTGGGCAGCAGTGACAAAGTCCTAACTAAAGACATTTTCTTGGATTGCTCTGAGTCCTTAGAAGCTGCCAATTTTAACTTCATCTTGGATAAATACCACTAACAAGCTGAAATTGGAGAGATACTCTATGAAGGTGCATGATGAACGGTTCTGGGAATATTAGTCTATTAAGGCTGAAAAGCTGGAGAGACATGAGTGCCAAGAGACTCGTCTGCTTTTCTTACAGTTCAAATTCGTACTGCTCAGGGCCAGGAAAAAGGAAGATTTTGCATGAAGTGTGATGGAAAGTCTTAAAGACCGAATCCCGTTTTCACCTTGAATTCTTGGCTCATCACTGAGAGGAATGGAAAATATTATCCACTGTTCTCATGCTCAGAAGGCAGATTATTCAGGATACAAAATTCTTAAAACTCTCAAACTGGAAATTGAAGGCTCCTAATAGGACACGAGGCATCATCTGACTTGCAGTTCATGTAACGATGAACAGCAGCTGACTGATCAGTTCACATGACTGTCCTCCCACCCCCACCCCCAGACTGACAGTAATTGTAATTGGTATTCATACAGTTCTGGGAAGCAGAAGACGATGGACCTTTCTCCTCAAATACTTTATACCCCAATAGAAATACCGGTCAAGTATTGCAAGTCATAAAAGATAACGTAAAACAGATGCCCTTACCTTTAAAATTTTAACTTGGCTTTGATCAAATATGAGCTTATCTTAAACTTAGTGGAAAAGACATGCAAATGTTTAGGCTTTCCTTCATGACTACCAAGACTTTAATTTTTAAAGTATTGCTTTGTTATGACTAGACAAATGTTTTAGAAATAGGGGGCCTTTGGAATATAAAAACAGGGAGTTAACACCCCTAAAAGTAGACCATCGACCTGCCAATCATCCTTCAAATAAACGCAATTTTAGACTCTAGCAAGGGGTTTACAAAGCAGTTTTTGAGAAATAAGCCCTCTTCTCAGAGCTTACTTCCTGTGGTGAGTTATGAGATGAAACATCTTCCTGAAATAAAAGTCCTAACTTGTTTAGGATTAAATAACACTTGTGTTCCGGGCCCAACACTGCTATTTCATAGGGTGCTCTCACGAACCAGAGAGTACTTACCCATCTTTCAAGAGGGCATTTAGCAAGTTGAGGAACAGTAACAAATAGCCTCTTACATTGCTGAGACTTAAACCTATGCGATCTGTCTCTAAAGTTCTTTCGCTAATCTATGCTCATGTCAAGTATGCCAGCTGGGGAAAGCTCATGTTCTATATTCCTCATGTATTTGAAAAGCTGAGGTGGTAAGAAACATAATGCTGTCTCAACTATGACTATCATTTCAGTCCTAAACTGGACGTATGGTATCAGGATCTTTATATAAAGCAATGACTTCCAAAGAGGGACAATGTCACCATCGCGACCCAGGGCATTTCATAAAACTTGAGGGATGTTGTAGTTGTGACAGCTGTGGGGAAGGGGTCATGACTGGTGAGCACAACTCCAGAAGTTGTAGAATTTTCAATCTTTGTTAACCCAACATAGTGCATAGTTCCCACGCAGGGAAAGCTATTTAGAATGTGAGTCTGGAATGTAACTATTGGCTAAGTTTTCCAAGAACATCTCAAGGTTGACTTCTGATCTAAGGTACTCCTACTTCAGAAATCAAAGACCATGCCACAGGCTGTCCGGCCATGTCCATGCACTTGTTAGTCTGAGCGGGTAACTTATGTTTCTATATACGGGAACAAAATATCTGACCTCTACACAATGTCTCCTAGTACAGTTGTGCCTGAGACAGAATAAAATGTGTTTAATCTAACTTATCAAACTTTAATCACAAAAACATGTTGGATAGAGAATACTTGGACAGCAGGGATCAGAACACTTTAAAACAAAGCACTTCTAGCATGTCCAAAACAGGCATTTCCTCAAATATTGCCAAAATACCTATAAACATCTAACAATGCACCAAGGATTTCTATGAAAATGTAGTTAAAATACCCATTAATCAGCTTACCAACTGATTTTATTGTTTGTATTGTATGAGCAATACTGTGCAACATCACAGAATTAGACTTTTGAAGCTGGCAAAGAACTTCAAAGGGAGGGATAAATATGTGAAAAGCAGAGAAAATGACCATACAGAATCTAAATGTGACTGAGCTTACTGGGAGAATAAAATGACTTGTGAACAACTTCTGGCTCTTGAGGAAATAATGCTTGTCAGTTGTTTGACCCTGAGGAATCCCTGTACTCACTGTGAAAGCATTGGCTTTTTTTGAAGGTAGTTAAAATCTGTTCCCTTAGCTGAGTGCAGTGGCTTGGCCCTATAATCTTAGCACCTGGAGGTTAAGGCAAAAGGATTCCTTAAGCTTACGTGTTCAAGACTAGCCTGAGCAAGATCAAGACCCACCTCCCAATGCCATAAAAAATAAAAATTAATTGGGCATTGTGGTTGGCACCTGTAGTCCCAGCTATTTGGGAGGCTGAGGCAAGAGGATCACTCAAGCCCAGGAGTTTGAGAGTTGCTGTGAACTAGGTTGAGGCCATGCACTCCAGCCTGGGCAACAGAAATGGTCTCAAAACTTCCCTTTCAGACTAAAAGGGACACATAAAACTTTTTAACTGAAGTTTTCCCACTGGATGAATGACTTGCAAGCGAATCTCAGCTCAAAGACCTTAATGTGACTGACACGTGATGGTTGTGTGGCTGTAGCAAGTCACTTCATTTCTTCAGAGACTGTATTAATAAAATGGAGCACTCACCTCTAAGGGTGCCTAATGGCCAAATGGGAACATGGAAAACATCTGGGACTCGGCACAGTGTAGCAGCTCAGAGCTCATACCACAGTGTGATTCCAGCTGCAGCCTCAGTGAATCTTACATCTGAGGGCAGAGTTCTCCCTGGGAAACCTGGAGGAATCCCTCAGGTTGTAACTGGGCTAATCTGATGTGTCAGGGAGTCCTATGATCTTGTGAAAAGTAGGACTTTGGCAACAGACCTAGGTTCAAATCCTAGGCTGCTTACTAGCTGCATTAGTCTGAATTTGCTCAATCCCCTGGCCTTGACCTCATCTGTAAAATGGTAATAACTTCTGTAGGATGCGTGTACATGCACTGTGTGGTACCTGGCTCGGGTTGGGTATTTCATTCTTCCTTATTGACAAATGTGCAAATTGAGTAATAAGGTAACAGCAGTTTGCAAACATAATTGAAAACTGTAGTGTCTTCTGGCGTGACTCAGAACACATACAACTATGTTTATAATGGTAAAAGGCTTTGTGAAACAACCTCAGCTTACTATGAAGTTTCTATTGCCATCTAATGCCAAGCATGACTGACTTAATGTCATTAAGCTCTCGTGCCAGACTGTTCAAACCCTAGTTTGAACATCTCCAACATCTTCTAGTGGTACAGACAAGAAGTTAGCTCTGAGACAGCTCTACCTTATTGCCTATCTTCATGACTTTAATTTAGGGATCACCAAGCTTCTTCTGTAAAAGAGCCAGATAATACATACTTTAGGCTTTGGGAGTCATGAAAGGTTTGTCTCCTTTTTTGCTTTAAGTTTTTGTACAACTCAGGAAGATTCTTTTTTTTAAACAACTCAGGTCATTTTTGACCTGTAAGGGTCTTAGTTTAAGCTAATAAGTTTCTAGCTTGAAGGTCACAGGATTTATCTGGAAAAGTTCTCCAAAGCTATTATAATGGCTTCTTCCTAAAAAGCATGTGGAGAAAATGCTACACATCAGCGTCTGGCCAGTAATACTTGATAGCACCTTAAATATTTCTGCTTTTAAGAGTGAAACAACATACAGCATGGGCTTACATTATGAATATAGTAAATCCATTTACAAAAGAATAAGTATTCCTTTTGCATATGGTAACTTATCACTGTTTAAGGATTCCTTCTACCCTCATCAGACTGATAACTGGCAGGAATCAGAAGGCTGAGATGACCTCTGTCTCTATCGGGAACAACACATCAACCAGGAGATCAGTTGGAGTAATCCAAGAAGCAGATGCCAGGATGCAATCAGATGAGCAAGAAATCTACCAGGGGAATTGTTCTGATGGAGAAGGGAAAGTAGGGAGGGAGAGCACTAGGGCCTTGATGCAGACCTGGCCCCCTTGTAAAACGAAGAAAAAAGGGTTCGGTAGAAGCCTCAGACTGCAGCCCTGTTCTGAGATACTGTGCCTCTGAATGAAATTCCTTACCTAATTGCATGGACTAGTTCCCTAACAATTTCTAAAATTAGGGTTTAGGTCAGGCATGCTTGCAATCCTAGCACTCTGGGAGACCAAAGTAGGAGGATCACTTGCGCTCAGGCATTCGAGACCAGCCTAAACCAAGAGTAATACCCCATCTCTACTAAAAATAGCTGGGTGTCATCATGGGCATCTGTAGTAGTCCTAGATACTTGGGAGGCTGAGGCAGGAGCATCACTTGAACCCAGGAGTTCGAGGTGGTTGTGAGCTTGGTTGAGGCCATGACACTCTAGCCTGGATAACAGTGAGAATGTCTCAAAATATAACTAAGATGGAAAATCTCTTCTATAAACATGAAACTTCTGTTCACTTGTCAGGCCTCATCCTTATTCTAGTGAGATGCTCCTTTAAAAAGCACTTCTCTTCACTCAGCATTCCCTTAGATTTTTTTCCCCCCTTAGGTTTTTTAAAGGATATGACTTCAGATACGTACTAGCCTATCTCTTCGAGAAACACTGTAGCTTTTCTAGCAAGTAAAAGTATTCTCTGTAGTCTTGTCTTTATCCCCCAAATGACAATGTTCTAAATCATGAGTTTGTCAGCCATGTGTTGCACTGAATAAAAACTTGTTCTGAGTTCTTAGCTATAAAAAGCGTTAAAAGTATGCCTCATCTTATCCTCACTTTGTTCTAGTAACCAGATTCCTCTGTTTCCATTTGGAACTGTAAAAGATGATTTCTAGTGGTCAGCCTGGTCAGACTGACCCAGGCTCAAGCCTTGGTGGATGACTTGCTCACATAGTGCTAGGAACATAATCTTCAATTCTGTAATCCGGAAACTCCTTGTGAAAGCAGCAATCATTCCTATGTTAGTGACCCAAACTAAACAGCTGCTAACTCTTGAATCAGCCTTTGGGTTGATTCCAGGCCAAAGCCAAATTGGGTTTGACTTTCGACTTCACATGTGAAGTCTAGTGAAAGAGTACCAGACCTCAAACTGGTGTTTGACCATCTTGGAACAAATTTGACCTCTAAAGCTGCACTTGTGGCATGGCTTAGCCAGGGCTAAGGTATCCTGATTTATTTCCTTTAGTTTAATGATCAAGATTTTACTGTAAAAGGGCCCAAATAGCATATACGTTTAGTCTTTGGGGTCCCAAGACTTTTCAGTTTGATTACCTTTTTGTTACAGCACAGGACGTTCATCTGTGAAACAAAACTGGTACAGCATTCAAGATCAGAAGTTTAATGGCTACTCCTAAAAATGGCACAGGGACTTACTGTGTGTGCTTTTAATATACCCAGCATTAAAACTTGTTGACTATGGCATCATTTAACACAGCCCCAGGTCAGTTGCCTGGGGAATGATGCTTAACAAGCATCCCAAGTGATTCTTATAGAAAATACTTGAATAGAGGAGCAGGTTGAGGATGGAGCTATCTTTCTAAATTCATATGGCAAACGCCAGGGGTGTCTAGCTTTTCCTATTTCAGTCCTATCTGAAGTTGCTCATATGATCACACCCCTATTAAAGACCATTAGGTCACAGAATGGAGGTTTATTCCTGGCATCAGATCACATAATTAAGGGGCACTGTCTTCACTCTAATGCCACTAGATTTAAATTGTAGTATTACTTATGAATTATGGTCAGGACCACCTTTCCTCCACAGTCAGAAGTTGGAATGTGCTTTGGGAAAGATACTGCCAGCCAGTGGTCCCCAAATGTGGGACAACATGAAATTTTCTCTAGTAACTTCATGTGACAAGCAGTGATGATTTTAAGTCTTGGGTTTTTTTTCCTTATCCAGGCATTCAGGTCTGAGCTTATTTTGCATTTGTGCAACTTAAGATCAGGCTGGGCAGTGGGGTGGGAGTAGCTCACCTCAAACAAACCTTCTGCAGTCTAAAGGACCAAAATCTTAAAGGAACCATCACTGTCCAAGAGTCCTCCCAGATCCACCAGTACCCATCATAATCTAAGCATGGTCTTAAATGCCTCTTCTGGGAGAAAATGTTTACTATGCCTTGCCAAATCCTGATTATGATCTCAACTTTGTAGAAGTATAAATATCTCTTCTATTCCACGTTCTTCTCTTACCAATCTAGTGGGTATGTGTGATGTCAAATGTTCTTTCTGTAGATCCACCTGTATCGGTTAGGGGTCTCCAGTGGCAGAGTCAACAGAATGTATAGGTACATAGGTATAGGTATGATAGGATTTCTTAGAACTGGCTCACGTAACTATGGAGGCTAGAAGTTCCACCACAGGCAACGTGCAAGCTGGAGACAGTGAGATACCAATGGCATAACTAAGTCCAAGTCCAGAGGCCTCAGAATTGGGGAAGCCAATAGTGAAATTCTCCAAGGCCCAAAAGGCCTGAGAAACCCAGGGGACTGATGATGTGAAAGTCACAGAATCCAGAGACCAGGGAGCCTGAAGTTCCAACATCCGAGGGCAGGAGAAGAAAGAGCATCATCACCACCTTGTTCTATCTAGGCCCCAGGCCAATTGCATGATGCCTGCCCATTTCAGGGTAGATCTTCCCTCAGTTAGTCTTCTGGCTCACTTTACAATCTTCCCTGGAAATACCCTTGGACACACCCAGAAGTAGTGCTCTACAGTTCCCTATGTATTTTATCCAGCTAAGTTCACACCTGAAACTATAACACTAAAAGTCAAATCAGAGCATGAAGGCATTGCATTGTAGTCATGACTCAAATGCCATGGTGGTCTTGACATGGTGACATTCAGGAATGACCAAAGTGTAACAGAACAACGTAAAACCAACTTACACAGCAGTCAGGTTCCAGGAAAAATGTTAAAACCATGCCAGGTATCTCATGCAAGGTGGAATTTAGATTTTAGGCTTAGATGATTTACCTACTTGAAGGTCTGTGGAACATGTGGTATTCCGGACAAATCACTTCATGGAATTTACTTCATGCTAATTGCAGCTCATCTAACATCCTTGTCCACTAAGGCATACCTCACATCTTGTAGGCTTGGTTCCAGACCATCACAATAAAATGAATACTGCAATATGAATCACAAGCTTTTAGTTTCCTAGTGTATATAAAAGTTCACACTAGAGCCTAAGCATGCAACATGTCTAAAAATATATACCTACCTTACTGCTCAAATGCTAATCATCTGAGCCTGAGTCATAACCTTTTTTATTTTTTCTTGAGACAGTCTCAAGCTGTCCTCCAGGGTAGAGTGCAATGGTATCACAGCTCACAGCAACCGTCAACTCCTGGGCTTAAGCAATTCTCTTGCCTCTGCCTTCCAAGTAGCTGGGACTACAGGTGCCCGCCACAATGCCTTATTTTTTGGTTGTATTCAGATTGGATTTGAACCCACCAGCTCTGGTGTATGTGGCTGGCGCCTTAGCCACTTTAGCTACAGGTGCTGAGCCACTGAGTCCTAATCTTGATGTTGGAAGGTCTTCCTGCTTTGACAGGATTTTTTCCCAAAATCATTTCAAAAATTGAAATCAATCTTAAACTCTGCAACTTAATTAAGTTATGTCATCCTAAATCTTTCGTCATTTCAACATTCACAGCATCCTCACCAGTTGATTTCCTATAAATAAGCCACTTTGCTCATCTTCAAGAAAGAATTCCTCTTCCTAAGACTTAGAGCTTTTTCATTATATCCATTAGGTTCTCCCTTTATATCCATTAGGTTCTTGCTCCCTTCTCCCCCGAGTCTGCCCTGTGTACATATGTGATTATCAGTTACAATTTAATGAGTACATGGGCTGTTTTATTTTTGAGATACTTCACTTAGGTGAATGGTCTCTAGTTGCATCCAAATTATTTCCAAAGGCATTCAGCCCTTTTTATGGCTGAGTAGCACAGTACACACATACCACATTTTATTAATCCACTCATAAATTGACAGGCACTTGAATTGATTCCACATCTCTGCCACTGTGAATCATGCTGCAATAAACCTTCAAATGTATCTTGATAAAATGTCCTTTGAGATTGCTGGGGACAAGGTGGCACGTTTGTGTCTAAAACTTCACTAGTCAATATTTCATTGTAAACATTCTTTAAAAACTAAGTCTTAGGTTTCAGCAAACTTTCAAAGATAAGCATTTTTCAGCCCTACCTGGATTATTCTTCCAGACAACCCTCTCAAATCGTCTGTCAGCACAGAAAAGTTCAGTTTCACCTTTTCCTTCAGAAATGCCTATTTGCATGAGTTTTCCTGTGTGTCTCAGGCTTTTAGTGTACAGTTCCTGCTAATATAACCTCCAACACTCAGGAGAAAAGCTTCTAGTATTCATCTTCAAACACAGGCTCCATTCAGAATCACTAGGATTTGCATTTGATTAGGTAAAAATTCTCACTTCTCCCCAGATACTTATACCAGAAGATACACCCCTTGTTCTTTCAAAGACCTTTCACCTATATTCCCATCCCACCCTTGAGTTTCATTTGTGTACAGCTGAGCCATTGGGTCATGTCTAGTCCTTGCCCATACGATTTCAGTACTATGTTTCGTAGACTTTGTGTTTATCCTTATTATCTCCAGGCTTACTTGACATTTCCTGGAATTACTTCCAATCTTAGTGTTTTCTTTCTCTGTTGCCCTAAAGAAAAGGGTGTTCCAAACAACTTGTCCTGTGGTTACTGCTGGGAAACATCTTGCTGCTGACCCTGATTGCAGATCCTAGACAATGTGAAAGTGTCTAAATGAATGTCTGATTATAACCACTCTCCCAGACAACATGAAACATTCACTTATATAATCCTTGAATTAAATTCCTTTCCCTAATCTTTCCAAATCTAAGCACTCTGGGCTGCTGTGGTGATAAAACAATATTTAACAGTCTCAACTTGGACTTGGGATTATAATTCTGATTTAGTTCAGCTGAGGGAACTTACCGGAAGTAAGTCTAAAAAGTCAACTATATTGACTTCTAAATGTTTACACTTAATTCTTTACATCTTTGTCTTTACTGGTGACTTTAACTATAATGGGATATGACCTAGTCTATCTGTTTGGAATTCAGTTTGGCATTCAAAATTCTGTTTGGCATTCCAATTGTGTTCATTCTATCATTCTTCTACAAACTAGCTTCAGAATGTTCTGTTTAGACACCTAAAACTTTCAGAATAAGGTTCCAGAGATGAAGGGCCTATTGACTGTGCTAGAATGGGCTTCCAAGGTCACATTGGGACCATAACCTCCTGAGAATAATGATGCCTACAATGGTCCTACCTTCAACTATAATGGCAATTATTACGAACTCATAAGTAGCCTTTTGGTCCTACCTTGAACTCACTCCCAAAATGGGCTACAACAAACGTGGGAAACAAAGTAGGGCATCTCTTAAACAGAGGTAAGAAAGAATGGCAGCTGGGCCAGAATGACCAGGAATGAGGAAATAGGACAATCTGTAAGTGCCATGGCCTTTGGCAGGACCTTGAAGACAAGTCTCATTGGTCTTAAGTTATGTGAAAAAACTTAGAATCTAACTTCTGTACAAAGGCCACTCAAAACATGGCAACAGACTTCAATAGGGATTTCCTCTGGAGGTGCTGGGTGAACAACACAAGGGGTTCAGATTCTGTATATTTACAATAACAAATTTGACTTCTGGTTCATATGCTAGAGAGAATGTCTCATTAACACTGGAAGGGGACCATAAAGATCCTGAAAATCCAAATTGAAGTGACAGTATCCTAAATTCACCAGGTATCTTGAGTGAAGGATATAAGCAGGGCAGAAGTTGGGTGTTGACTAGAAGCCCTTAGTTACAGGGCAAGTTTCCTATCCTAGGGCTTATGCTTGGGGCAGAAACACCTGGCATGGAGGTGAGAGCCACATCAGGATTGGTTTCTTCCTCTGGATTGCATGCCTCTTCACTATCAATTCAACCAAACAAAGCTTGTTCTCTGACAATGTTACAAAGAATTGTATTTTAACAGGAGTAAATTAGGATCTTAGGAATTTATAGACAAGTTGGCTAGTAGATAAATATCAACATACAGATGTCAGCTCCAGTTTGAGTAGACCACACACCCACCTTCAGGTGTGTGCACCTTTCTCTTAGGGATGGTGATCTTATGTATTCAGGAAGCTTTGTGCAGTGATCCTGGG
Source organism: Perodicticus potto (assembly GCA_963574655.1). NCBI lineage: Eukaryota > Metazoa > Chordata > Mammalia > Primates > Lorisidae > Perodicticus > Perodicticus potto. The sequence goes on along the minus strand of CAUYRH010110527.1, from coordinate 27,459 downwards.
TTCTCACGGTAACTCCTGGCTTTGCTAGCCTTGAGTATGGGAAATACTCTATATGACAAGTTTCAAAGGCTCACCTTTCTCCAGATACGAATCTCAGGTACATGTAGCATTTGGGCATGAAAAGTCAAATATTATTCTGAATCAGATACAATAAAAGGACAAATTAGCCAAAGTCTCTTAGCCTTGCATATTGCAACTTTTCATTCAAGTCATACTGTCTTTAGACAACTAAGTTCATTGGCCTGGGGTTGTAATCCAAATACTGTTCCCTGTGGGTCTGGGTTGAATATAAGGCTTGCCTCAGCCCATATTCCACCCTCCTTCCTGCTCACACCTATTTTTTTCAAGGGGGATAAAAAGCCTTGTTATAAAAATCCTATTTTCTAAGTCAAACTTCAACTTACATCCATCTCTTCAGGTGCCATTTAACTTGTTCTATTCAAAGGTCTCATAAGAAAGTGCTATCAAGGAGCCAAGGGTAACTTAAAACATACCATCACCCTAGAAAGACGACTTTTCTCAATAGTGATGCTTGTTTCTCTCACTATACCTAGTAGTGTATGTAACTCACTATGTTGTATTAGTGGATTTTGAACAGAGCAAGCCTATCCTTGCATGTAAATCCAAGTGTCCATGCCAACTATGAACTTGACTAAGTCTAGGGACTCACTTTCTAGATTAAACCAGCAGCAGGTTATCTAAAGTTGCTGGCATGAAACTGGTTCCTCTTATCTCATAAAAATCCAAACACCTAGTAAAGATTTGGACTCATTTCAATGCAGGCCTTAGTTCTATATCTATAGTGACAATCTAATCTGGTATAAATTCTTGACACTAAGGATTGCTTATTTTCTCTTGCAAAGGCTCAGATTATCTTGGCATATAGAGGTTTTCTATTTCTTGCATCTTAAAATTGCTTCTACTTAATTAAGCCTCACCAATGCTTCACTTGGGTTTTGGTTTAATATTTTTCTATTTCAGATTAACATAAGGTTACATGTGATTAGGTTATGTTTGTGTTTCTAAGGTAAAGTCCGAGTTGTTTCACCCAGAAAGTGTGCCTTGTGCCTTGTGCCTGTGCCTTGTTCCTTTTGGGTGGAAACTTGCTGAACTCTCTCCCTCCCCTTCTTGAATTTGAGTTTTTCTCTAGTGGGCACTTGGTTACTCAACTTTCAACTTAGTATTGAGTACGTGTGATGCTTGTTTTCCCATTCCTATGACACTTAGTGTTCTTCAAATCCATCCAGGTTGCTATAAAACATACAAAAATCTCCATCGTTTATACAGCTGAAGAGTATTCCATAGTATACATATACTACAGTTGGGTTGTTTCCACATCTTTGCAATTGTGAATGGGGCTGCTATAAACATTTGAGCGGACTTTTTTTCCGGGTAGTTACCTAGTAGTAATGGGACTGCAGGAGCAAATGGAAGGTCTATTTTGAGTTCTGAGGACTCTGATTCTTTCCATAAAGGATGCACTAGTTTGCAGTCTCAACACTGCAGGAGTGTTTTTCTTCTCTCCACACCAGCATCTGCGGCTTTGAGACCTTAGGGACCATTCTCACTGGTTAGGTGATATCTCAAAGTGGTTGTGATTTGCATTTCTCTGATAATGAGACGATGAGCATTTTTTCATTGTTTGCCATCCATCTGTCCTTAATGAGAAGATTCTGTTTGTGTCTCTTGCATGGTTTTGACTGGGTGGTTTTCTTTTGCTTTCTTTGCAGATTCTGGTTATTGGCCCTTTGTGGTTTGTAGAAAGTCTTATGAGAATTTTCTTAAGGGAAACTATATTTAACTTATGGCTAGAAAGCTGTTCTGGGAGCCAATCCATGTCTCTGACCCTAAGAAATCACTGAAAGCTTCCTCCATGGGATCCAGGTAAGTCTTTTAGTGTTGAGTTCTCCAGGATCCTACTTCTTAGAAGTGCCATTTAACTTTGTTTTCAATACCTTTAAATTATGACGTGGGGCAACTGAAAATCAATGCAAGACTCCAGGGTTTCCTCCTCTGCCCACCTTCACCATTCCTTGGTATTACCTCCTATTTTTAAACTTCTGCCATTGTGATGGATGCATATTGTCTTCCTCTGCATTTTCATGGTTAAAATGCAATGTAGACAGTCCTAGTGTTATGTGTTGAAAGAAATAAACATACTTTAATAGAAGAAACACTAATACTTGATCTAGTGACAAGCTTTTAAAAGAACCATTTTACAAATAAAAAGTGAACTTTTTAATCCTATGTGTGAATCTAGGTCTGAAGTTAGAAATACAAGATGTGTAAGCAAGACTTTGGCACACACCTTCCAGAGCATGGCTCTACAACAAACTTATTTTGCAAATGCCATGCTTATATCCCCTTGAATAAATGGAAGTGGTTAATTATTGATGACATCTTAAGTGTTAGACTCAGCCAATATACATAATAAACTCATAGGCGGCCCTTTTTAGATTCTCAAGGACTCTGCTGAAACTGATATTTGGTCAGGAGTCCATTGCCACAGTAATGCTAGCACAGAGACTAAAGTTTTAAGATTCACAAAACTTCTTGAGTTCTAACATATGTCATCTTTGTGACTCGTTTTTCCAGAGTGAAAGTCTGAAGGCCTAGTTCTTTGGCAGTCTGAGAAATTTTTACATTTGGATGAAATTGCTCAGTCAACTTTATATGGCTCATGTTTCTGGAATAAAAACTGATTTCAACCATGGTCTGAGAGCTCCTAGTCTTACCAATAAACTGATCACTTATATCCATGCTAGACTGAACTGTGTCCCTTCATGAGCTACACCTACAATGTCAGTGCAATCCTTTCCTGTCGGTCTCCTACAGTGGTTTACCTGCTAGTTGACTTTTGCAGGCTTGATAGCATGGCTGTCTCTGCCTCACTAGAACAAATGGCATTTTCCACATCAAAGTATCTAAGGGCTTGCCATGTGGCATGGATAACATTTCAGTTCTTAAATTCAGAGTTGTTCGTGTCCATGATATGATTAAGGTACCGAATTACTGGATCCCAAACTTGGGCTGGTGAGTAGATGCAGGAGTCTTTATCTTACTAGAAAACCCCATGAACATCTCACATATAAGATGAATGCTACAATCACATTTACGTTGTACCTTCATATAATTAGGATTTGATCTTGAAGATTATCTCATGCAAATGCTGAATGAGATTCCTGTGTACCCCAACTACCTCTGATGTTGCTGACATATTGACTGTGCCTGTTGGATGAGTAGCCACACTGACATTTCCTAATGCACTGTTGTCCATTTTTGAACATTTTTCAACCAGTCCATTCTCTACCCTCATATGTTTCAGTAGGCTGTTTCTATAAATATTTTCACAAATAAGTATATAGAGTGTCTGCTACCCCTGCCTGTGTCAGGTAGAAATTAATAAATTGCCTGAAACTTAGATATTTTCAATAAGATTTTTAAAAGCCTAGATTATCTACATGGTTAAACACAGAATGGGAAAACTTAGTAGATACTGCTATTAAAAGCAGAATGGGCACCATGAATGAATGAATTGCTTTGGGGCACCTTGATGCAAAAGTCACAAGTCTGTTCCTGCCCTTTGGCTTCAACCAGCTTTGATTTCTTACTGTGTCTTTTCACTAAAAGGCTTAAACGTGGCCTTTTCCTTAGAGACTAACAGATCAAGCTGGAGAAGATTCTCTTGGTAAGAGCTCATCCCAGGTGGGCACTGACAGGACACCTCTAATTGAAACACAGGAGAAGCCTGCACCTGGGACTACGAGCACCTTGTTTGGCTGCTGCCTGAGTTTTTCTGTGACCCTTGCATCCCTCAGTTTCCAACTTTGCCCTTAGTACAATTCTTCAGAGCCATACTGGATAACTAACTTGTCCTTCCCAGCCTCTGCCAGAAGGATGAGCACAGCTTCAGCTCATAAAGGAGAAAGTCTAGTGGTCCCTTTGATCATAGAATCAGAGCAGCTGACAAAGGCTCTTAAGTCTTCCGTAGGAACTTGACCACACACGAAGAATCACTAATGAATTTCAATGCAAAATAATCACTGGGCACAAAGATGTCAGCTACATTTTCCATGGTTACCTCGAAGAATGCATAAAGATTTTGTGTAAATTAGTGGTAAAAAGATATTTCTATCCTTGTGGAATAATCCTGAACTTGTTACCAAGGAGAAATTTGCTAACCAGGGAGTCTATCACAGAAGGCTGTTTTCTGCTGAGGCCTGGAATTTGCATCTGAAACAAGCTTTTCTGCATGTGTGGACTATTGTCCCAAGGCTATGTCCACTATCATACCTGCTGTCAAAGTGCCTGAAGGCACACAGGACATCTGGGTACTTCACAGATCGTTGTGCTAGTTAACTATGTCAATCATTGGCCCAGATAAACACAGAGTGGCAGTGTAGATACTCCAGAGGGAGTTAAAACTCTGATGGTTCACAGGCCATCACTTCAGTGAAGTTCTTAGGAGTCCAGAGGTTGAGGGGCACACCAGGACATAGCCCCAGAGTGAAGGACACTCACCACAGGGAAGGAAGCAACACTGGCTGTTGTGCCCCATCAGGCCCTGGAGACAAGGTGTGCTGCTATGTTTGGGAGTAGCATTCTGCTGGGTCCTGCCTCTGGCAGGGTCCTTTAAGACCTAGGGAGCCATTACTGACGGTGGCACAGGCATGACACCTGGTTTCCAGAATACTGAGTTTGCTTCCCTTGCAGCCTTGTGGAGGCGGGTCATCAAGGCAGCCTGATGGAGCTATGAGTTGAAGAAAAGGAAAGGAAAAACAAAAACCCACCCCAAGTCTCTTTGCTCAAACTAAGGGAGAAACTGGGGGAAGGTGCGGCCTAAGTTAGGAGCTGATGGCGGGGGGACCACCTTGGCAGTGAGGTTGTCAGTGCAGGCCAAACGCTTCCACGTGGATCTCTTCAGGTCCTTGTACTTGTCCTCACAGAGGCGAGAGATGGCCTCCAACTTGTGCGCCCTCTCCCTGCTCGGGTGCTCCAACGGCAAGCCAAGGTTGTTTGCTTCTGCCAGAGAACAAACAGGCTCTAATCCTGGAGGAGGGAATAAAGGAAAAAGGGAAGTGGCGGCGAGGCAGGGAGAGTGGTTACCTGGCTCAGCCATTTCGAAGTCCTTGCCTGGTCAGTAGAGGAACGCAACGGTGACAGAGTTGGCTGTGCATTACAGACAATGCTGCCTTCCACCCTGCATCAGTATATTCAGTGAGACTTCTTACATTCCTGCTTGCTGCTTTTTTGGGATTTGGGAGATTTTTGTTTTTGATCCTGTTTTGGTTTCGGTCCCATAGCAAAGAACATAGTTTGTACCTACCATGACACAGACCTCAAATAGTACCGGTTGCTTCTCTCGGCACTGTTGTGCGAGCTGTCTTCTGCACTTTCTTCTTCACCAGTGGGATGTGCTGCTTACATGTCTGTACACCTTTACGCAGTTTTTCTTCAACAGTGGCAGAATTGACTGCAGTGCTGAACCAAAAGTATCCCTTTACCCCTTATTTCTCACCCCAAGAAAACTCTAGCTCACATGGGTGCTTGTGCCTTCCAATTTTCTTGCAGTTTTTTTTTTTTCTCTGACCTGAAGTTACACTTACAAAATCAGACTTGGTGGGCTGAAGGAAACGAGGTGTGGCAAAAGGTGTCCTCTGGTTGAGAATTTTTCCAGAGTTCTGGGAGTTTGCCTGAGGTTACTGAGGAGGAGCCATTTCTTTGTACTCCTGATTATTCCATTCCTCTACTTCCAACATCCATTGTTGCAAGCAATATTAATTTTTATGTTTACTTTCGATCAAAGTTAGTCTATTTGTATACATTTTTTAAAAATCTAAAATTAAAAATATTGGGTGGGTAGTGGGAAGATCAAGGGAAAAATGTTGCTATTTACTAAGGTATTTTCCTCAGAATGATTGAATAAAAAAATTCAACTTGCATTTTCATTGAGTGCTTAGAGAAGTTCTAGAAAATTCAAACTGAAGGTTTATGCTTCATCAATTATGACCATACTTTTTCATTTTCCACCTATCCCTGATTTCCTTATGGGTGAGATAAGAATCTTTTATATCAAATAAAAAGGTTAATGATAATATCAAATTATTAATTTGATATTAAGTCTAAGAATGAGTCAATTGTGCATATGCTTTGTTTTTGCATTTTCTTAGGTCACAATGACAAAGGTTTATAAGTTTTTTCCTTTTTCAAGTTTCTGTGAGGCAAATAGCAAATGACGTGTTTCACCTTCCTCCCATGCGAGCTTGGAAAACTTTGGAAGGTTCCATTGAACTCCATCTCGACTACCCTAAAATTACGCACCTGATCCCCGGACTTCCCTGCTCTTGCTGAAACATGCTTTGGAAATGGAAGGGACTCAAAGTCAGCATCCCCAGAGCATCAAGCCAGAAGGCTTAGTCAGGTGTCAGTGAGATCAGGTAGGAACGCAACTATGGGGGCCAGAAATATCATGTTCTTTCTGGCCTGAACTTTTCAAAGCAAACAAGTTGAATATCAAAAGTTAGTTATCTTTCCATTGTAGTTGTGTTGATGCACTCTGTATGGGTACCCAAATCAGCTTTTCCCTTCAAGAGTTGAATTTAGAACTTTAAAAACAAATCTAAAAATATAGAAAACTTTGTTTTATATACCCTAATCTATAGTCTTTAAAAAACGGGATGTATTTTCTTAGCTGAATATGAATATCTCTTAAACACAAATTAGTTCCTCTCATGTAAAGTATCTCATTTTACTGATCCATTTCAGGAAAGAGGTTCTGCTGCCTTTATAGCAGAAATCTTTCTTTGACTCCTTTTATTTGAAGGAGAGATTTGAAAATTGAATTAATGTAAATATTTCAATGTACCTATTTTGTGGAGTTTATTAAACTACTTTAAAAATTTTTTAAAAACTATGGAGCAGGTAGTGATTGAAGAAAGTTTCAAGAGAGATGGGACACACAGAATAGTTTTCAAAGGTGGGACCATAAGGGGCCACTCTAGTTTGTGAGGGTTCCAGCAAATGACCCTGAGGATTCCACTCAGCTTTTGAGGGCTTTTATCATCTAGCCCAGAGGGTAAGCTGAGGAAAGGAACAAAAACGTTAGCAGTTTCTGAGTAAGCATGTTCTTATTCTATAATCATTAACTTTAAGGATCTGAGCAGCCTTGAGAAATACGAAACCTGAGCCTTGTATGGGGGCAGCCTCTTGTCTGTGGTCACGCACAGATTCCAGGGAGGTTAATCTCCACTGGTTCACTGTGGTGAAGACATGGTGTCAGGCTCCTCTGAAGAATTCATGGAACAGATTTTTCCTGATCCCAGAGGCATCTTCCTCTGACTAGGGTACAAGCCCCCTTTGTCCATATTTCAGGGCTCGAGCTGTTCCTTTGATCTGTGCCCTGGCCATAGCATGAATCCTCACAATGGGCATTTGCTCTGTTGTCTGGGCAGGAGATAGCCTGGTTAATGATTCTTTCCCATCCTTGAACGTGCCTCCTTCTATGGCCATTCTCTTCAGAGTGTTTACAGACCCAGCAGGGGGGTTAGCAGGCTGTGTATCTCTTATAGGCCAGGCTTCTAACAAAAGCCAGAACTGCTCAGATAAGTAATTTAGCTGCTGATTTAAAAGTAAACTAGCTAAACTGTTTTTATTCTGCCTCGCTCAGCCTTTTCCCTTTTTCTGGGGGTGTTTTCCCTTGCCAAGAATGGGGTCTTCAGTCCCCGTTCTGCCTGCAGCATTCTGACCTAGATACTGGGGGCTGCCAGCTCTGAGTGATGCCCAGAGTTGGAAAGGGCATCCTGTCGCTTGGCCATACTACCTGTCGGATCCTGTGGTATTATGTGCTCATAGTTTCACTGGAGGTTAACATGTTCTAGTAAGATCCCAGCATTCCTCACAGCAGTCATGCCTCTGTAGCAAATAATTACCTTCACGTCCAGTGGAAGCTTTCTAAATGTAAGATTAGAGAAGTATCACTATGGCAGGTGGCTGAATGCCATACTCTGAGCAACCCTTTTCTACAGGTTATTAGAATACAAACACACAAGTACACAAATGAGTCTAGGCCTCAACAGCTCCAAGAAGATTCTTTGAGTTTCCTGGTCTGTTGAGGCAAACCAGCCTCCTTCACCTCTGAAATGTACCTTCTGCCTGACTCATCTAGTCTCTGAAGAATTTTTCTCATTAACTAAGAAATGGTAACTTCCTCGACCTGACTTGGTTATTTCTTAAATCCTGATTTAGCTACACATTCTTTTTCATTAGCCAATAAAGCAAAAACTAATATCCCCAAGATATCTCCTGTAAGGTGTTCCTGTAACTCTTGGCAACCTGGTAGAGCTTGAGACTGATAATTGCAGAACATCTTCAGTTCTAGTTGAATTTCAGAAGTGACACCTAACCTCCTTGGCAACACCAGGTGCCTGAGCCATGTGGCCAGCACAACAAAACTAAAATTCTGTATCTTTGGCTAAAGATCAGGAAAAGAGGCTTCTGAGTACAACAGTACCTGAGTCCTAAAGGCCACTTTGGCAGCAGGCTGTGCTTGCCTTCCAGGATCCCGTGGGAATTAGGGAGCAGATGAGCTTGTCCTGGCATGGCACAATGGCCTTGCCGAAACCTGGCCCTCACACTGTACAAGCTCCCCACCCCTCGTAATCCTGAGGAATTGTTAACTTGGGCCTTTCATAAATAAGTCTTTACCACCATTTTCAGCTAGTAATTATCTTGTCTTTTGCCTTCTTAAATTGCTTCTGCTCTGTGCCTTGGAATCTACTCTGAAGGTGAATGTGCAGAAAGAGCTGGAAACTAAGTCACAGCTAAACTAATACCAAGGCAACCTCTAATATTCTTTCTTGCCCCCCCAATGAAAAAAACTACTGAAAAGTAGTCTTTATGGCCTTATTCAAAAATTCTGCCATGCCCACAACCAGGCATTCTATCATTGTTAGCCCTCTTGACACTGGTGCCTCCCTCAAGGAGAGAAATTTCTTCCCTTTGCTATGGCTAAGTAAGCTCTCAGATTAAATTATTGGTAACTCTGGTATAGTGTGCTGACCTCTTAAAATGGAGCTGTAGACTTGAGCTGCCAGGCTGAACCCTAGTACTTTCTGATTGTCAGGAACAGCTACTCTGTGATGTCACTGAAGAGTCTTCAAACATCAGTATTTCCGAGAACCTTAGGCTTGGCCTCTGAGCTGCTCTTCTCTGATCCTTATTTGGATTGGTGAGCAATGAGAATGTTTCTGGGGATTTCACACCTCGAAAATTGACACTTGCCTATTATGATGTAACCAGTCTTCATGGCTGTTAACTATTTTCTATCAGTATGGAAGTGTTGCCTTCCCAATGGCCAGAACATTGTATGCACAGTGCTACGTTCTCCAGACCCTTCTGTGTCAGCCTGAGCTGTGTGAAGCCTGACGCTTAAATTGACCACCTTATTTCACTGGAGAACACACTTGACTAGATCTTGGTACTGAGTGAACCTGATACAAAGTTGAGGAATCCATGGTACTTGGCATACATAACTGAGATCTTGGGTCTACTCCAGTCTCTTCCATACTCAAGAATTCTTAACACTTTGTGTAGGAACAGAAGGACCTCAGCCAATAAGAAGAATATATATGGAATAAGTTGGAAAGGAGAAAGTTGCAGTGGGGCTAAATACCCTCAACAATTCCACTTCTTTAAAAAAAAACCCATTCTACAAAGAAGGGTTATTTTTTTACTAGAGGTAAAATATTAGAAACTGATACTATGCTTTCACTTCAAAGTGACTACAAAATGTTTACTAATGCTCTTCAAAATAAGTTATAACTTAAGTTTTTAAATATTGAAATTCTTTCAATATACAGGACCAAGACTATCATGTCTCTGGTCAATTCTCAGCACTTTTAAGTGGTCTCCTGTTAGCAATATATAACCCAAACATGTTTCCTACTGATACTGCTTTATGGACCTCACTACTACCTGCACTAACATAGAATGAGTCAAAAGAACACATGGATTATTTGAAACATTCCCTGACTTATTTTTTTATAGCCAAAGACTTTAAAAGCTTATATCACTTGCCCTGAAACAAGTTATCTCTGTAGGGTGGCTGATAGCATTCTTCCTGTCTCTATTGGACAAGCATAGCACACTCAAATCAGGATAATTCAATGAGGGTTTTCCTACAAAGGAAAAATTAAGAATACAATAATCTAGACCTATTGGCAACTGAAGTTACCACCCAAGGCCCACTGGGAAGAAAGTGTACTTACTAGAATTAAAGGCAACGACCTTATGAGAATGTGACCTGACCCTCACCAGAAAGCTAAGAATTTCCCAGATGCTTCCCTCTTCACTAAAACTCCCATTTGGCCTAAACCAGTTACCCCAGGAGCCCTGTAACACTTATATATGTCAGCATTCTGGGAACCAAAAGGATACACAGGGGGGAGAGCATGTATCCAGCTAAGCACACACTAGCTTTCTGGTATTACAAGTCTTGCGAACTCAAGTGTGACTTTCAAACATGTTTTGACCTTACTAAAGACATCTGGGTAAATGAACTATAAATGCTTTAAAGTTTTTTGCAACTTTTCTAACCTAATTATCTTTAACACTCTATGTGAAGCTTCTTTCATGTCCTATGGAAACTAGTTTAAAAGAACTAGTACCTGTCTGATGTTTGATATGTTCCTCTAATGTCTAATTTTGACATTTCTCATGCCAAAGTTTTATATTCAGCAAAAGGGAAGACTTGGCTTTGGTGTACAATGTTCTCATAGCTTCTTGTTCTCCATCACTTCCACTCTCATAAGATGCAAAAATGGATATTGTCATCTCTTGCACCTGTGACTCATTTCTATGATCTACCTTTTTTTGCCAAAGCCTTCCTCACAGCTGTCATGTCTGCTTTTTTCATCTTGTCAAAGACTTACTGCCACGCAAGTCATGGTTCATGTTGGGCCAGAGGTGGTTTCGAAGTACACCAGCCCCAGCTTGGGTTGCCATGTCTCCGCTGACACTGCTCACACCAGCCATGTAGTAATGCTGTCTATGGGGTGTCTTGAGCCCCCGGAGTCCATGTTGGTGGCTGTCTTTGGGGTCAGGGAAGACAATGGGAGAACAAAAGCCAATGAACCATAAAGGCTTCAGGTGCCAGTTCCTGGGACAAATTAACATCATTTACATGTACACTAAATACTGAAGTGCCTGACAGCACCAAAGGTGTCAGCTTCCCTAGTTTTAGAACATTACTTTGCAACATGTGATCTTTGAGCATTGGGATCTTGGTTATTCTCCCTCAATACAGGACATTAACAAATAACGAAGATCCAGGTCTTCTGTTAGGAGGTGGCTATGTGTTATTCTAGGACTACAGACTACTGGAAGAAAAACTGAGCTTCCTAGAGTTAAGTGTTGCCAGAGGCAAATGAAAGCTCATGATTAGTCCTGTAGTGCTATGACGACTTGGTCTGTTAAGGTCAATAACTGGGAAACATGTCTAATAGTTTATAATACATAAAGAGCTCCTTCAACTTATGCTTAATGGCAATAAATCCCAATAGAAGCTGAGGCTAGCTATGTAGAGATTCAGAAGAGAGCACATCTTTGTCAGGGAGTTTTCTTTTGCCTGTAGTAGTAGTCAGAAGGGGTATGGTACTCTATCCAGTCTCCCATCCATTGAGGACCCATGTTAATGACAGATTTAAAGCTAATATTGCTATAAATCCATGGGTTTAGTTTCTAAGTCAAAAAATACTTGCCAATCATTTTTCAGGTCTTCATTAGAGTCCATGGAGTTCAGTGGTAGCTTACTCAGGACTTTCATGGGACCTACTTGAAGATATTGGGAACTTCTCTCTCCCAATCTGAAATGTGGCTTATGAAGCTATGCCAGACACAAAATGGACAGTTAAAAGTCCAAAAGGTTTCTTGGCATCAACACCTATGAAAAATAAAAAGGGGGTAGGATCAGGTGGGGAGAGCCTAGAGACTGCTATGTAGAGCTGGCACCCATGAGAACAAGGACACAGAACTGAATAGACAGGATTTCAGAATAGTGGCATAGCTCTGAGTAAGCTGCAGCTAGACCAACAAGTTCCATTACACAAAAGTCTCATAGACGATTTATACCTTAAAGAAATGGCTAGGCCCTAGTTTCTGCTAGGTAATTAATGCTTAATTATTAGAGCTGCTGGGAAGAGCATAACCTCAGTTGGGACATTGTGGCAGATCTCATAGGAGCTGGAGGTCATCTTTGGGAACTCTGAGGAAGGTGCCACCATGATTGCCACATAAACCAGGGTAGAAAACACTAACCATTCTGATACCAACTTGTCACAATGACTGTTTAGATTGAACAAAGCAGCCAATGACAGGATTTCTTGGCATGGGTCTAAAATAGACCATAGGGCCTTCTAAACTGAATACAGAATTTACCCCCAACAAAGCCAGTCTGAGGGAGGAAGATCTCTTCAGAATTGCCTGTTCTAGTTGTCCTTCGTGGGCTGAAGGCAAAATTCTCATATAAACTTTCATTTAGTCTTTTAATGCAGGCTGACCCATCTGAGGTCAAACCCAGAAAAAGTTCTCTGCAGCTGAGTCAGACCCAAAGGAGTTGACAACCAGTGTCTGTCTTCTACCCCTCTAGCTGGGAGAGGATCCAGATGGTACACCTGTATCTAGCACCAGCCAATGTCTTATCTGTAAGACAAAGTTATTTCATGTTTTGGGGGCTGCTGGGGAAAAATTATGCAGGGCATCCTGCCAATGGCTCAGAACAACACAACATCGATCCATCCCCAGCATGATGGCTTCCAGGGAAAGTCAGTACTAAGTAGTTAGACTTCAATTATGCCACAAGGAAGCTATACTGTAGCAAAACATGTCCTGTAGTATTGACTGGTTATTGCGAATGGTGATTTATTATGCAGTGATGTTAAAAGGATGGTCACTGAGAAGTGTGCCATGAAATACTTAGGGGCCTACTAGGTCTTCCTTGAGAGCTGTTAAGTGACTTCAAGTGACTTTAGTCATAAGAGGTGATAAGAACTGTTCTAGCCCAAAGCATGGGTATTAGGGATGATGGAATAGTTTGAGACCCAAAATCTGGGTGCAGGGGGCTATGGAGACCATTGGCTCAGACATATGTATGGCTGACAGAATGTGTTTAGCTACAGATAATGAAGCTACTCTAAGTCATAGTTATTAGGGGGATAAATTTTCCTTGGAACTAAACTTTATGGGCTATCTCTTACACTGAAATGGCACTAACAGCCAACCAAGTCATATGGCCCAATTAGAGAGAGCTTAACGTGACTGCTTGGCAGGTTCAATCTTTCAGAATGTCATCTACACAGACCTTGCCCAGTCTGCCGTCTAATTTCCCATATCTCAGTTTTATGCTCAATCTAATCTTCTTGATCTAGAACATCACTAAAGTGACTCTTGGCTGTAAGCCTCTTACCAGCCATGGCCACAGAAGGGTGTACTCTGATTGAACTATGATTCCGACCTTGAAGGATGTATATATAGTTTAGAATCACAAAGAGACCCTAGATTGGTTAAGTCCCCTGATCCTCCTGATGATCTAGAGTTCAGTGAAAAGCTACTGGCCAAGCCCAACACACTGCTCTGCAAATATCTTCTGCCTGTTGTGGGTTCTTATTCTAAGTGCCATATTTTTTTCTAGCTATCAGGTTTGGTTGTATGGACTGTCTTCATTGGGCTAAAATGAGCATATCTCAGACAGAATTATAGGTTATGGTGATACTTAGTAAATGTAAGACACATCCCTACTGTCAAGAAGCTTAAATCTAATGTAGACTGAATGTAAGTAAATGCTCTAGTCTAGTAGAAAGAGACCACACTAAAAATGGAGCAGAATAGTCAGGAATGTCCAGGATGCAAGGATACAACTTTTAAAGTATAGATAACCAGGGTTCACCTCTGGTGACCCTGAGCAGAAACTAAGTTGGAGTGTGATGACCCCTTATGGCCCTGGTCTTGGTCGCCACAGGAAGGAGCCAGGCGTGACACAGAGTAGAAGTACAAGCTTGCAAGAGGCAGGCTAACCTTAATTGCAGGGTAGCCCCGAGCCCCCTCTGCAATGGCTATTTATTAAGGTTATACACAACAGGTGTGGAGAGTTAAGGTAATTGACATACACAACAGGTGTGGAGAGTTCAGGTAATTACATGAGGGCTGCATGCGTAAGGATTGCTATGTGCTCTTTCCCCATGAACCCCTAAGCATCAGTGTTTAAACACATGCTTACTAGTGAGTGACTGATCTTATCTTATTCTGGAACACTGAGTCACTTGGGGGATTGCCCCCAAGTCATACAACGTCTCTAGGCTGGCCAGGAGACTGTCCTGTTCTCAGTGTTTCCTTTTAATGTGATAAGAATCAGTAACTGTCCTTTGCAAGCATGGTGTCCCTTCTTCTACAGAGTAAGTAGAGATCTAACAGGGACAGGCACACCAGAGGAGACACATCCTGCTGGAGACTCCCCGACCAGAGAAACTCCCTCGAATTCCCAGAAGATGGGGAAGCAGTTTGACCCATTAGTTCTTGCTTCCTAATTGAGATTTGTCTCCATGTGTTAAAATTTTCACACAGTATACAAAACTGAAGTTTTAGAAGTCTGGAGCTGGTCTTTCTGACCTAAGCTTTCTAACTTGCTGTACTAGGAAAAACATGTCCTTCCATTTGAGAAACTCAGTTTGAGGCTGTCTAACGGGAAACAGCCACATGATTCCATTGACAATTTAGTCCTCAATTAGGACAGTCCTTCAGATTTTGACTTCTGAGGCTGGCTAGCAAACAAATTTTTTATTCCAATTTAAGTATAATCATGCAGTCTACAAAAACTCCACTGATTGACCTGCCAAGAACTACTTCTCTTTGGCGTGACTTTGAGGCCTATGGGCTGCTGAGAGAGTGAGCCCCTACTTCTCTACTTTGATTCTATGCCTTACCCCTCAGCTCTTCCAGGCTCTGAGTTTTGCTTTAACTGACTTAGAGCAGCTAACCACACTGGCCAAATAGTCAGAACCTAAATTATGGTCAGCTTCTATATCTTTAGAGTGTCCCACGATCCAGGCAGAAGATACTGGAGGCGCCTCCACGTTGGATCTGTTTCCATGCTAGGGATTCATCAAGAAGTGTAAGGCTATTCCAAGTAGAACCACGATCAGCTCATCCTGGTGATTAAGGCATCTTGGCAGTTGACAGTGCATGCTTTCATCTCCTTAGGCCCAGGTATTTCATTAGGGAGGAAAGAAACTTATAAATCAAGTTTTTTTTTAACGCTCAAACTTCTCCAACTTAGTGTGATGTAAGGCTATGCTCAGTTTTCTTTCATCTACCAGGCAGTCATGCTGGAATGAATTTAGAAATATCTAACTGAAGCAGAACCACACTGGAGGATGCCTGGCTTCACCACTTATGTCAGTGCTTTGTTTTAGGAATGATAGTGGGAAGAACTAGAGTTTCTCTGGGCCTTGCCAGGGTCTGGCTTGGTACTAATCTTCAGCTTCTTGGGGCAGTGCAAGGCAGGCCATGCCAAGCCAGGCCACCTCCTGAAGAGCAGAAACAGCAGGTGTTGAGATGATGGGTGGGGCTGTCCTGAGTAGGGAGCTGGAGGGCACAGAAGACCTAAGACTCTGGGGAGGTCTGAACTACCCTACATAATCCCCAATATCTCTTACCAAGTTTCCAACAGAGAGGTATCTTCGTGTATTCCTGACGTGACATGAAATCCATCTAACATATGCTTAAGTTTCATGATCAAAAGGAATGTTTAGGGCACTGTGCTCAGTGCTTTGGCCACATGTATTGGGGCTGGTGAGTTCGAACTCAGCTCAGGTCTGCTAAACAACAAAAAAGCCGGGCATTGTGGCAGGCACCTGTAGTCCAAGTTACTTGGGAGGCTAAGGCAAGAGACTCGCTTGGGCCCAAGAGTTTGAGGTTGCTGTGAGCTAAGATACCATGGCACTCCACCAAGGGTGACAAAGTGAGACTGTCTCAAAGTACATGTTTGAGTACTGAAATTTGTGAACTATATATGGCCAGTTTCTAGAAAATATGGTAATCCCCCATGTGAGTGTGAAATTTGAGCATGGTATCTAGTTAACAGAAACCCTTATGTGGGGCAACTGTTAGACACTGTTTATCTGCAAAAAAGGTGACCAGTGAGTCAAGACTATGATGAACAAATTGAGCATGTCTTCAGTCAAATGCAGATAGGGGAGATCAGCAGCTGGGTAATCACATAATCATTCCTTGCAGTCTCTGTTAGAGAAAGATAGGTCCTTAAGACATAGTTTGCTATTCTATACTACCTGGCAGAGACTTGGAAGAGAAATCTGCCTGCTGGAGGCCATCTTTTCTATCTTGATCTTTCTGCCAGTGTTAGAATGTCTTGTTCCAGGGACATGATGGGCCCAAAGGATAAGCTTCTGCAAACTTATCTCTGCCACTTCTGGTCTACTTCTGTGTCCAAACCTTCCTGGGAAGGCACCAAAATGGAATTAGACATGTGAGGAAAATGTCCCTTAATGGATAAAAAAGGGAAGCAGAAGATAGGAGAACCTTCAGATGGTGATGTGGGCTTATAGGAGATAGGAAGAAGCTTTGAGTGTGAAGAGCCTCTGAGCTATAGCTCTGAGTCTCTGCTAGGCCAATGTGAGCCCTAGAGCCAAGATATCCTGTAGAATCCTAGATGGGGCAGGACTAGGGAGAACTGGGAGCAACCTAAGGAGAATATGGTCTTGGCATGGATGTCGTAGCAGATCCTGGAGGCCACCCACATACCTCTGGGGATGCCACATCACTATTGGATCGGTGTATACCCTGGCCTTAAACCAAGAAAAGAACATACTTCATCTTATGCCAATGGTAGATACCACTCAGAATACCCCTGAGAAATGATAGAGCTACCACTATAGAGACACAACATTTAGGAAATGCAGTGGACCACATGGGAACCTCTTGTATTTCCCTTGCCAGATTGTGATCCCAGTGTAGCTACAACAACTGTGGTCTAAGGGCACAGTGACTAAAATTTCCTCAGGTTGGTCTGATCTGCACCACTTCCCTATTAGTTAAGCCAGCAAGGGCCACAGAGGAGTGCCTAGTCAGGGGTGAAGGAAATTTAGACTGGGGAGGGGATGATGAACATCATTTAGGGATCTTGAGGTCAGCTGTAGGAACTCCAGTACCTCTTGACTTCCTGAGGGCCCCCTAAAAAGAAGCCCAATAGAAACTCAGAGAAATTTATTGAATGAGGTAAATCCATCCAAGCAGTACATGGATTGACCTGCACCATCCGGATCCCACCTCCACTTGAGGATTGAGCACTCATTCCCACACCTTCTATAAATGCTGGTGGCAAATAGTCCTCAGCTGGATCTTACTCCATCTCCTTGGCTGGCCAGAACTGCCTGCCCAATACCCTCTAAACTTCCAGAGCCAGCCTTCACTCAACAATTGTTGGGCATAAAGAAAAGACCAGGTCCACCTCTTGGACTGGTTGTCCTCATTCTTTGACTCCTTGCTTAGAGGCATCAAAAGGTCTGTGCAACAGTGATTGCAGACAGGAAGCAAATCCACACAAACTTCTATTGCAAAAAATTTATGCAAAGTGAAAATACCTTCCAGACAGGAAAGGGTCAGCATCTATGTGTGGAAAGACAAGAATTCTGAGGTTTCCTTTTATGGGCCTGGTCCGCAGGAGGTGTGGGAGGTACCAGGTGATTGAGATATGATTGGCAGGTGTCCTGTTCTCCTGTGGTCCTCTCCCTGGTTGGTGCCTGGCTTCTCTCCTATGGCTCATCCTCCTCCTGGCCTATACCTATCACCTGTTGATTTGGACCCTGAGAGACATGGAGGCTGAAAATCTTTGGGGTTTAGGGCTGAAGGTCCGTCTTCTGTATTTGCTTTGAGCTGAACAGGGTGGTGTTCCTTAATCTCAATGATCTCTTAGTAAAAATCACTTCCAGCCTTATCCAGCAGGAGTGGTGGCATTACCTTGTTCAGATGTGAGGTGAAATCCCTGAGCTAGCATAAGCTTCATGAGTGTAGTTCCAGAGGTTGAGACTGAGGAGGTTCACACCAGATTCAGACAGACCAAAGGAAAACTAAGGTAGCTGTGACATATACTTTATTCAGCTTGTGGTAGCAACCACAAGGGACATCCACATTCATTGTGGGAGCAGTTGAACTAATGATAAGAAGCTTCTCCCCAGACAGACAGCCTTGAGTCCTCATATAACAGCCAAAACAAGAATAGTTCTAGAATCAAGCACTAATAAGTGATTGTGATTGAGCAATAGGACTTCATCCTTAAGATGGCACCTGCAGCTTAATCATGGTTACTCAAAATCTGGCACTGTCTGGTATTTAGGCAAGAAAGCCAAATTAGTTCATCATCTCTGGTGAGGAATTGGTGAAGCCTTGAAGACAAACTTAAGAAGATTAAAAATGTGTGGGCTGAATATTAATTAGAAGGATAATGGCCACTAAAGGTCCTAGAAATGGTAACCAGATCATTCTTCATAATAGTGAAGAAAAAGTTTCAGTTAGATGAAGATAAATGAAAATATAAAAATTGTGGATGCTCAAATAAGCACAGAATTGTTCCCATGTGGCACAATGTATTTAATACGGAGAAAGTTTCAGTGAAGGCTAATGAAAAGCCTTCATTAGTAAAGAATCCCCACATTTTCTATCTAGCATAACTTGTGAGGCTTAACTTCACCTTCTTGAGGAGAACCTTTAATCCCTCTGTTGGTTCATTTTCATAGGTGACTATTGTCTCAGCATCCTTGCCTGTGTCTGGGCTCAGTATCCACCATTCTGTTTCTTAATATGTACCCAACTCTCGATTCCCTCCAGTTTGACTCCTATGGAGATGAACAAAACCTGATGTGAGCCCTTCCACGTGGACTCTTGATAGGTCCTTTCCCCCACAATCTTTGAGGAGGACCCAGTTCCCTGGTTTGTATGGGGAAAGGAACTTCCCCCTCCTGTAGACCAGGCAGGACTTGTTGCCCATAGTTCAATGCCTGTTGTACTTTGCCCAGATCTAGAAGTGTTCTAGAAGATAACTAGCCTCCACATACTTCCTAATAAATTGTACTTGGAATGGTCAGCCATAAAGACTTCAAAAGGACTGTGTCCCTCAGTCATGGATCCACATAAAGGAATGGGAAGATTTTGAACCCAAGCTTAGTCTCCTGACACAGCTCAACTAGGGTCCTTTCAGAGTTTGATTCCTGAAGCCACTAGGAAGTGTGTAGTCATTTACTCCAAACACAGGCACTGACACCTGCCTTATTTTGGATATAAAGGCTGACCGATTATTCTAAAGGCTCAGGTGAAGATCAAAGCAAGGTATGATAACATTTTACATACCTCTATGGTCCTTTTCGTATGGGTTGAGAGTATACCTCAATCCATCCTGAGGTGTTTAATACTGAAAGATATTTATAACCTCTACACACATTCATCAAAGTAAAATACAATTGCTAGCCTTACCCCCAGGGATCAACCTTGCCACTATATTGGCTCTCAAGATCAGGGTAGATGAGCTCTCATTTATGGATTATTTTGCATTATCTGCATTTTGCATACAGATTGCACAAAGGAGTAACTTATTTGACCAATTTTTCTAATTCATTTTTTTTTTTTTGAGACAGAGTCTCACTTTGTCACCTTTGGTAGAGTGCTGTGGCATCACAGCAACTTCCAGCTCTTGGGCTTAGGCGATTCTCTTGCCTCAGCCTCCTGAGTAGCTAGGACTATAGGCACCTGCCACAATGTCTGGCTATTTTTTGTTGTTGCAGAGGGTCCGGGGCCGGGCTCAAACCCCCAAACCTTGGTATATGGGGCAAGCACCCTACTCACTGAGCCACAGGCATCATCTGAATTTTTCTAATTCTTAATCACCATTTTTTCCAAAAGGATCTTAAAGACTAGGCCCCCACATGGAAGGCTTGGTGGAAACTAGAGACCACCTTCTGAGAAATAATGGAATAGTCCTTTATCCTCTTTCCTCCCACCATTGCACAGGAATAAAGGTAAATCTTCCTTAAAGGACTGTCCCAGTCCTCTTTGGAACAGACCAGTCTGTCTTGTGCTGCTGCTTCTTGTGCTTCTGAGGGTACAAGTAAAAACTGGTAGTGCCATGGATACAAACTCCCCTTGTCACCTTCTTGACCAGCTTGCTCTTTTCATGTGCTATATCCCTTTTTGTTGTCCTTATAAGACAAATTTCCATTGGCAGATGCACTACTTATAAGAGTCTGAATTTCTTTGAGTTTCCAGCAAAGAATAGCCCTCTTTTCCAAAGTTGGACACATGTGTGGAGCATTGTCAGTGCATATTTACTGTCAGTGTATATTTGTATTTTATCCTGGGCCAGTTCTGCCTATCATAGGCTTATTAGCTCAGCCTTTTGAGCTGAAGTACTTGGTGGTAAGGGGCTCCTCTCAAGAACAAGAGAGTATGGAAGACCACCCCATACCAGCTCTAAGATGCTAGTTCATCACTATTCTACCACATAGGCCAACCAAATGTGCTCTGGGTCACATAGAGGGTGTTCTTTAGGTCTGTTCTTCCTGATGGCCCTGTTCTCCAGTTATGATCAAAAGGTCAATGTTTTCCTGGTTCTGCTAGAATATGTGTGGTCAGATTTAAGGCTCACAAGTTCCCAGACATTACGATGGATGTTCTATTAAGGACTGGTATCACAACCCAACTTTTGGAGCTCCAACTCTGTCCATGTTTGGTTAAAAGAAGGGCCAGACTATGTGGTGTGCAAACCTTAAGAGTTCTGAAAATGACCAATTTTTGAGCTGTTTTTACCAGGAGAGCTGCAATAGCCAATAATCTCACACCTGCAGCCAGAGGCTTGAGATTAAGATTTTAGAAAAACATCCTGCTGGTCACAATTTCCTTCAACTCTTGTACCAAGACTCCAATGGCCACTTTATCTCAACCTATAATACAAAGGTTTTGTCTATGTTTGGTATTCCCAAGGCTGGCACAAGAGTTAAGGCTTCTTTTAGGACTCAGAAGGCTTTCTTTTCTTCCCCCCACCCCCACATCAGGACTTCACTGTAATCCCACTTTAAGTCTTCATGTTAGGGGTTTTGCTATTTCTCCAAATTGGGGGATCTAAATTCTACCATTTCCAGCCATCCCCACAAATTCTCTTAACTGTTTTCTTTTGTAGTTGGGATTACAAGGAGGCAAATTAACTGTACTATATTTTTTCTGCACCATCTGGAGGAAGGGGAATGAACCTGAGTGGGAATGGTGGGGAATGAGAAAGACGAGATGGGATTGGGAGGGCCGGAACAGCTAAGGGTGCA
Organism: Perodicticus potto; assembly: GCA_963574655.1. Classification (NCBI taxonomy): domain Eukaryota; kingdom Metazoa; phylum Chordata; class Mammalia; order Primates; family Lorisidae; genus Perodicticus; species Perodicticus potto. The sequence goes on along the minus strand of CAUYRH010110527.1, from coordinate 6,088 downwards.
GCCAGTGCTAAAACACAAAATCAGCTTTATTTTTTTTTAGAGACAGTCTTACTTTATTGCCCTCAGTAAGGCAAGGAGAGCAAGGAGAATATCGTCTACATATATTGTATAATGTAAGAGGTAGGAAATTTGGCACGAATTGGCGATATTGTGGCAGCAACAAACTTTTGGCATAAACTTGGGCTATTGACCATCCCTTGTGGAAGGACTGTCCACTGATATCAGTAACTAAGTCTGGTACAGCTGGCAACTTCTCCTGAGTTAGGGGCCACTAGTCCACCCAGACCGGGCTGCTAGAGAACCAGGTGATAGGATCAGCAGTTTGAATAGGGGTGGCAGGAGATACTATGGGCCCCAGGAAAAGAATACTCTAAACCAGTACACAACAGACAACAATTGGGCTCAATAGGAGTAATTCCTTGTTCTTTTCTCAATCTTAAGGGAAGAAATGTTGATTCCCCATTTGTTTAGTATCAATCTCATTAGGGCTGAATTTAAGCGCCCACAATATACATCTCTTCCCCCAAAGATTAACCGGGACTCCTGGTAAAACATGGCTGAAAAATTCTCGAATGATCTTCATTGTCTTTCCAGGTAAGACAGGAAAAGGAAAGCAGAGTTTTGGAGAAGAGAGGGAGTTTGGCCAATGCCTAGCAGCAAGTCAGTCATGGCTAAGTGGCCCGTGGTCAGGGCCAGTGTTGTTGAGCAAGGACAGACATATCAGCTCCCGTGTCTAAAAGACCTAGAAATTTCTTTCTTTGAATAGTCAACTCTGGCCGGTCATGACCAATTTGCTGAACCCAATAAGCATGTTCAGAAGATCTAAAACCTGTAGCACTTCTAGAGTGAGATGACAAAACAGAGCAGGCAGGATGAAGAGGGAGAAGTGAAAGTTGGGCTATTTTCATATCAGGAGAAACAGTGACAACATTTTGAGTAGTATGAGCCATAACTTTTATTTTTCCTGTATAATCACTGAAATACTCTTGGCAAAACAAAAGGACCTTCCATTGTTAAACTACTGCGTCCTAAAAGAAGTCCTGTCTTTGTAGGTAACAGGCAATAAACGCCTGTTGGGATAGCTTGAAAGCCCTTTTCTGGAGTTGAGTGGTGGGACTGAGGTCCAGTCCTGCACGGCCTTTGGTGGCTCTGAACAGTTGGGAAACATTACAGGGACCATATGAACTGGAAGTGGTAGAAGAATTTTGGGGGGGTAAATAGGTTTGCCTCTACTGTTTGAAAGGGCCGGGGCCTTTGACCCATTTCCCAAAATAGGATTTTTATGTGCACCATATTTAGATTAACAGTCATTAGCCCATTGTTTGCCTCTATGGAATCCAGGACATAAGCCCAGAGGGGCCTGAGTAGAGGCAGGAAGAGAATTAATCAGAGATTGTTAGTAGTAGCAAGAGCTATTACTGGACAATTCTTAGCAAAATGAGTAGATTGTCCATAACAGAAGCAGCTTCCTTTCTGATTTCAACCGTTGACTGGCATAAAATGTTTAAAGGGATAGGTGTTAAAGCCTGCATGTCTTAAGACTGTGGTCATAGTTAGACCTTCAACTCTATGAAGTGTTATACATTCAAACCTAGGGAATAAGCTGAAACTGACAGGCATAGTGGCTGCTCTTCCAATATAATTGAAAATGGCTCATTAGGGTGTCAGTCACTAGTAGAACCTCCCAATAAGGTAGAACTATTAGAAAAAAATCTTCATACCTGGGTCACTCCACTGAACTGGACATAGAAGGGGTGGATCTGGAAAATAGTCCCAGTTATGCATCAGCTGTTACATTACATGGCAAGAAACAACAGCCATCATTGCTGGAAAAAACATCTCGGGTACTGACCCTCCACAACATTGCACAATGTCAGTGACCTCATGAGTCAGCTGCTTTAGTTGGCCCCATGTCGGGGATTTCACCATCCAAGATACTTTAGCTTGGTAGACCATTTGGGAGTCAGTCTCAGTTACTTCAACAGCAAAATGAGAACTTATTCTGGGTCCCTGTCTGATTAACCATTCAGGAAGCCAACGAAGGGTGTCAGCTATCCTATGAAAAACACAAGCATGTCCTCTTCCCCATATTAACACAAGATTAGGCCCTTACCAGGTTCCACTGAAGAGGTCCTTCCATAGGACCTCAGGGTGTTTAGAGAATGGAGTATTCCAAAAACAGCTGCTGCTGTGTGACCAAAAGAATCAACATTTGAAAACTTTACAGTGAAAAGAACGTGGGAGAGAAGGTTATGTGGAGTCCCAGGTTCTAGTTCCCCCTTTTTTAACTTTTGTAATTGAAGTTTAAGAGTGCGATGAGCACCCTCAACAATGCCTTGGCCTTTGAGTGTTGTAAAGTATACTTGTTTTTAAGGGCAATAGAAAAAGTGGAACAAAAGGAATAGAAAGTTTTACTAGTATAAGCAGGACCATTATCTGTCTTAATGAGTCAGGAACTCCTAAAACAGTGAAAGCTGCTAAACAATGAGCAATAGCATACCTAGCAGCCTCACCAGAATGTGCAACAAGTGACAATGAAACTAGAGTAAATGTCGACTGTATCATGAACAAAAGAGAATTTTCCAAGATGGGACATGAGTAAGATCCATGTGCCAAAGTTGAGTAAGCAATAGGTCACATGGATTTATATCAAAATTAGGGACAGGGACATGTTGCGGACAAGGGCAATTCTTCACTACTTGGTGAGCTGCCTTATAAATAAGATGAAATTAACAAGGAAGACAGTGACATTTTGATAAACAGCATGACATAATTCAGTGGGGAATTGAGAAGTTACTGGGAAAAGATGAATGTGTTTCAGACGAAGCATTGCCCTGAGCCAAAGGACCTGGAACAAAGAAGAATGAGCTTGAAGGTGTCCAACAAAACATTGTCCTGGTTGTACACATATATTTCTCTGTAAATAAGAAATTGGACATAGCAATGAATCTCTAACCAATGAGAGCTGTTTCAATGGAGGCCAAAACACCTACAAAATATTTACTGTCCGTGTAAATGTTGAAGGAAGTCTGAGACAAGTGAGTAAAAGCCATAATAACAGCATGTAGTTCCACTTTTTGAGCTGAGGGATAAGTTTTTTCAGTGAAAACTTTTGTCAATAACCATACTTGAAATACCTGATGTAGAATAATCCAACAGTAGGAACATAAGGGAGTAGGTCTTCAGAAATAATAGTAAAAGGAAAGAGAAGTGACAGAAGCAAATTGAACAATCCTATCTGGTAGGTAGTTACAGTCCACCTGGTTAATGAAATTAGCAAAATCAGTTTGCCCTGAAGATGACACTTCCCAGAGCCATTGTTGTTGGTTGGAGAAGGGACTATGATCAACACAGGGTCATATCCTAGGAATTGCCAAAGTCACCAACCTTTAAGAATTAAAGCACCAACTGTCTCATAATAGGGAGTTAAAACGTTTTGATGGTGTTCCCAAATGTACCCACTCTGAAGGGCAGGAAGATTGCCATAAGAAAGCAGTGGGAGTATAAACAGTAGGGAAAATTAATAAATGTACTGGAAAATTGGGATTACCACGGCTAAGCTGTGCTCGCTTAAGGCATTCTCTACTAGAATGAGGGCCCCAACTGCTGCAAGAGTTAAAGAACAAGATGAAGGGTGAGCAGGTCCTTTACGAATATCAAAGAGGTCTTAAGTCTCCAGAAGTAAGCTTCCATGAAGGGCAAAGCTGATTAATATCTTAGTAACTATTAAATCATTTAAAGTAGTGAGTTTATCAGTGTGAATTTAGAATTTTTGTGGATGAATTTGTCTATCCTCAATGAGTTGACCTAAAAACGAGAAAGGAATACTTTGTTTTTTCTGGGGCTATTAGTAACCCAAAACCAGTTAAAGAATCCCGTCAATGAAAAAGGATACTGTTAATGTACAAGAATCAGGGTAAGCAAGGAGAATATGTATATATTGGATAATATAAGCAATAGGCAATTGGGCATGAATTGGCAATATTGTGGCAGCAACAAACTTTTGCATAAAGTTGGGCTATTAACCATCCCTTGTGGAAGGACTGTCCACTGATATCAGTAACTAAGTCTGTTGCAGCTGGCAACTTCTGAGTTAGAGGCCACTAGTCCACCCAGACTGGGCTGCTAGATAACCAGGTGATAGGATCAGTTTGAATAGGGGTGGTAGGACATACTGTGGCCCCCAGGAAAAGAATACCCTAAACCAGTACACAACTGACAACAATCGGGCTCAACAGAAGTAATTTCATTGTTCCTTTCTCAATCTTAAAGAAGGGAGGAAATGTTGATTCCCCATTTGTTTAGTATCAATCTCATTAGGGCTAAATAAAAGCACCCCCACATATTAGATAGTATACCTCTCCCCCAAAGATTAACCAGGAGTCCTGGTAAAACATGGCTGCAAATTTCTGGAATGACCTTCATTGTCTTTCCAGACAAGGAAAGCAGAGCTTTGAAATAGAGAGGGAGTTTGGTCAATGCTTCATAGCAAGTCAGTCGTGGCTTCCTAAGTGGGCCGCAGATGGGGTCCATGTTGTTGAACAATGACAGACATGTGAGCTCACTTGTCTAAAAGATCTAGAAATTTTTTTCCTTGAATAGTCAACAGCATCTCTGGCTGGTCATGACCAATTTGCTGAACCCAATAAGCATGTTCAGATGATCCAAAACCTGTAGCACTTCTAGGGTGAGATGACAAAACAGAGCTGGCAGGATGAAAGGGAGAAGTGAAAGTTGGGCTATTTTCATATCAGGAGAAACAGTGATAACATTTTGAGTAGTATGAGCCAGAATATTTATCTCTCCTGCATAATCAGAGTCAATTACTCCCAGCAAAACAAAAAGACCTTCCATCATTAAACTCCTCCATCCTAAAAGAAGTCCTGCTGTCTTTGTAGGTAAGGGGCCCTAGACGCCGATTGAGATAACTTGAAGGCCCTTTCCCAGAGTTAATACATATCTGGTGGAGGGACTGAGCTGCAGTCCTGCACTACCTTTGGTGGCTCTGAAAAGTTGGTAAACATTACGGGGACCGTCTGAGCTGGAAGTGGTGGAAGAATTTGGGGCAAATAGACTTTGCCCCTACTGTTTGACAGGGCTGGGGCTAGCCCTTTGACCCATTTCCCAAAATAGCATTTCTATGTGCACTATATTTAGATTTATAGTCATTAGCCCAATGTTTGCCTTGATGGCATCAAGGACATAAGCCTGGAGGGGCCTGAGTAGAGGCAGGGTGAGAGTTAACCAGAGATTGTTAGTAGTAGCAGGAGCTATTACTAGAAAATTCTTAACAAAATGAGTAGATTGTCCACAACGGAAGCAGATTCCCTTCTGATTTCAACCAAAGGCTGGCTTAAAATGGTGATGTTTAGAGGGATAGATGTTAAACCCTGCATCTCTTAAAACTGAATGTTGGATGGCCCCACGTCAGCACAAAGTCTAATGGAATCTGAAATGGAGCCCTTGTTTTCTACATGAGTGGATAGCAGTCTGGCAAGCTGCAATGGCATTTTCATAAGCTAACTGTATAAGAATCATGCCAGTCTCACCATCAATAATACAGGTGATTGACTGTAAAAGGCGTGAGACAAAATCCTGGTAAGGTTCGTCTGGGCCCTGATGGATTTTACTGAGTTCCTCTGCCTTGATACCTGAACTGGGAAATTTTCTCAAGGGTTGTTGCCAAATGATTGACTTATTGGGATGCCTTAGGAGGGTTAATTGAGCAGCCATGGAGGCCTGGGCACCTTCACCCAAGAGAATGTTCATAGTGAAAGGAATATTGTGTTGTCTGTTACATTTCACTTGCTCTGTGGCTTTCTCTGCCCATTCTGATTTCCATAACAAGTATTTGCCACCTGTAAGACAGGCTTTGGCTACAGATTTCCAATCATGAGGTGGTAAAGTGTTATCAGGGCAAGTATCTACTAAAGCAAGGGAAAAGGGAGCCATTGGACCATATTGGGCACAAGCTTGTTTTAATTTCTTAAGGGTTTTAAAAGAAAATGGCTGATCCTCTTTTATTGCCCTGGGCATCAATTGTTTCTATGACTAGGAAACAAGAAAATCCATCAAGAAATTCTCCCTG
>CAUYRH010110522.1:0-12591 GCA_963574655.1 Perodicticus potto | reverse complement strand
TAATAAATTGTGGTATATGTGCACCAGGGAATATTATGCAGCCTTAAAGATAGATGGAGACTTTAACTCTTTCATGTTTACATGGATGGAGCTGGAACATATTCTTCTTAGCAAAGTATCTCAAGAATGGAAGAAAAAGTTTCCAATGTACTCAGCCCTACTATGAAAACTAATGTATAGCTTTCATATGAAGGCTATAACCTAATTATAGCACAAGAATATGGGGAAAAGGGCGGTGCCTGTGGCTCGGTGAGTGGGGCGCCGGCCGCATATACCGAGGGTGGCGGGTTCAAGCCCAGCACCAGCCAAACTGCAACAACAACAAATAAAATAAAATAAAATGTTAAAAAAAAAAAAAAAAAAAGAATATGGGGAAAGGGGCAAGGGAGGGGAGGAGAGGGGGGAAGATGGGCGGAGGAAGGGTAATTGGCGGGATCACACCTATGGTGCATCTTAGAAGGGTACAGGTGAAACTTACTAAATGCAGAATATAAAGGTCTTAACACAATAACTAAGAAAATGCCATGAAGGCTATGTTAACCAGTTTGATGAAAATATTTCAGATTGTAAATGAAACCAGCACATTGTATCCCACGATTGCATTAATGTACATAGCTATGATTTAATAAAAAAACAAAACAAAACAACTACAGTGTACCCCAACCACCGTGAGTCTACTTGCTCAAGGATTCTTGATCATGGCTCTAGGCCATAGTCCTCAAATTTGGCTCAGAATAAACCTTTTAAAATTATTTTACAGAGTATGGCTTCTTTTCAGTTGATACTGTGGCCCAGGTCACAAGAACCCAACAAAATAGGTATACATTAGAAAATTGAAGTTTACAGACTAGGAAACTGAGGCTTATAAAATGTTAAGCAACTGTTCCAAGCTATTCTCCCAAGATCCCACAGCTACTAAATAATGGAGCAAGGATTAAAATCCAGCCTTGCCTTACTTTTAGCCCACGAGCAGATTGCTTTGCTCTTCTGCCTCTGGTGGGAAAGACTGAGGTGAGAGATAAATGGAGAAGCCAAGGCTCGGCGCCTGTGGCTCAACGGGCTAAGGCACCAACCATGTACACCTGAGCTGGAGGGTTCGAATCCAGCCCGGGCCGCCAAACAACAATGACGGCTGCAACCAAAAAATGGCCGGGCGTTGTGGCAGGCGCCTGTAGTCCCAGCTACTTGGGAGGCTGAGGCAGAAGACTCGCTTGAGCGCAGTAATTGGAGGTTGCTGTGAGCTGTGATGCCACAGCACTCTATCCAGGGTAACAGTTTGAGGCTCTGTCTCAAAAAAAAAAAAAAAAAAAGAGTGTGGCCCTTGCGAACAACATTGCTAATTGCAGCTCCTTGCTGATGACTGTTCTGTCATATGACTTGCGCATTTTCATGTCTCTCTCTTTGGAAAGATGGTGCTAAAGAAGTAGTTTGGGCTCAAGCAGCTAAGGCGCCAGCCACATACACCAGAGCTGACAGGTTCGAATCCAGCCTGGGCCAGCTAAACAACAATGACAACTACAACGAAAACATAGCTGGGCGTTGTGGTAGGTGCCTGTAGTCCCAGCTCCTAGGGAGGCGGAGGCAGGAGACTTGCTTGAGCCCAGGACTTGGAGGTTGCTGTGAGCTGTGATGCCACAGCACTCTACCCATGGCAACAGCTTGAGGGTCTGTCTCAAAAAAAAAAAAAAAGGTAGTTTGGGCCAGTAATAGAACCACTGACATGTGTTTCAAACCTCGAAATAGTTTCCAGCAAATGACGTTATAATTACCAAGGCTACTCTGGAAGCACAACAGAATACTGAAAAATTTCCAGGGACAATACAGATAACTTTACAATTCTTCCTTACGTGGATGATTTGAATCTAAAAAGTAAGAACATGGAGTGGAAGTCGTGTTCCTGAGGAAACCGACTTTCGCTGTGTTCTATGGTCTCCCCAACTCGTAGCAACGAGCACCCTGTGAGAGAGACACAGAGCACTGACCCAGGTTGACAATCGTTATTCTAGATGCCACCGGCCTCTGGACAGACCTCAGTCGCATGTGAGTGACGAGGATGACATGTGAGCCCTGAAGGTCCTGAGGAGTCCTCTGTGGCTGACCTCAACTTCTGCCTCTCTTATTTTCATCTCTCCCTTCCCTTCTTGTGGCCATGACAAGGGGTGTGGAGCTGGCCTCTAGGAACAGGACACATGGCGTACTCGTGGCCCCTTCGGTTCCCCATCCCACCTCCAATTTGGGGTCAGAAACATGTCCTGGTGCTTTGGTAATAATGATAAATTTTGTGTCTTATCATACCGTTCTTGTTTTATATCTTTGGTAAATGTGTCTGTAACTGTTATTTTCCGGCCTTGCACAGCGTATACAGATTCTAATCTGTGAGCGTAGAGCTGACTTCTATGACACTGAGTTCTGCCATGGTCCCTACAGAGCTACCGAAGGGAAATAAAGAGTCACATGTTTCCAAGGGAATCAAGAGAGAAGTAGTCAGAGCGAGAGTGACGCAGTCGGAAGGCGCCACAACACTACACAACATCGTCCTTCTGTTCCTGTGTCAAAGGAAGGATGCGAGCAGGAACTACCCGGACAGCCACGCCAGAGCTCTGCCTCGATAGACCTCCCGGGAAAACCCCTGCACACCTTTGTTTCAAACTTTGATATACTTTATTTGCTTGTGTTTTAAGTTATCCATTGGTAAAAAATAGTTTGCACGCACACATGTGCACACAATTTAGGTAACAAAAGCGACCCCTGTTGATGTCCTTATTAGTGAAGCTCCAATGGAAAGACACACATAATGTACAGTTATAAAAATTCAGAAGTGTTAATTAACAAGAAAAGTATCAGGCAAATGTGTAATAGGCCATCCCCTCTCTCAGAAGGAAAGAAAACATAAATTCCCTTCGATCGTGTGTGAGACACGGTGGAACAGCTGCCTCCCTGCCACCTCCTGATTCTTGCGATGACCACATAGTGAGGTGTAGGTTTTCCTTTTGCTTCAGAATTAGAACCTAAAACCGAGGTACCTAGGCTTAAATGTCCTCCACTGTAAATCCTGAATGATGAGGTGGCATGCCCTACCCCAGGAGCTACCCAGGCCGCGCTGCTACCAGCAACCACCACTATGGAGACCGGCCTCACGGCAGCCGCATAGGACATGGAGTCTTCATGAGAGATGGGTTTCCCTCCCGCACCCCTGGGAACAAGGAAGGAGCGAATTCTCCCACTCAAACCAAGAGGGGAACCCAGTAGACGTCACTCCTAGGACGGGGGGTACCCTGCAGGAAGGAAGACTGACATCTAATTCTGCAGTTTGGGTATTGTCTGTAACTGGGTTCCCCGAACAGAGGATCCTGAGATCGGAAGGCAGGGCGTTTTTTGGAGAAGTGATTCCCAAGAAACTATGGAATGAGGAAATGAGGAGGAGGAAAAGTCAACATGAGGTGATCACTACACGAGCAAATGGGATTCAATCCTACTAGGAACCTTCTAGAAAAAAAATGTGCAGAACATGTCTCAGAACTATCTCCTAGAGCAGCGGTTCTCAGCCTATGGTTCATGACCCCTTTTAACTGTATTCGAGGGTCGCGGCATTAGGATCGTTGAGAACCACTGACCTAGAGGCTGAGGAAGCTGGGGCATGGGTGGAGGGTTGCCCTCGAGGGCATCATACACCCCTACCCTTTTTGTTTTTTAACTTTTATTTTTTTTCAGTTTTGGCTGGGGCCGGGCATATGGGGCCGGCGCCCTACTCCTTGAGCCACAGGTGCCACCCCACCCCCACCCTTTCTCAGAGGCTTCAGAGAACACCAATTGCAAAAAAAGCCTGATAAACCTGTTGGGTATCTGAAGGGAACACCCAGCCAGTGAGCACTGTCCCCAGTTGTGCAGGAAATCAGAGGGAGGCCAGGGGATTGGGACACAGAGCATCAACAGTGTCAGCTGCAGCAGCTGCTTCTGATGTGTCACTGCCCCCTTGAGCAAGGACAAGGGAATTGGAAGGACATGACAGGGAAAAGGGGGACAGTTATAGGGTAGCCTGAATGCCCACCACGAATTGTGGCAAAGGTATGCGAGCTTCCCACATCAAGTGGGCATCTCAAAAGTTACCCCCCAACAAGAGCTCCCGTTAGGCAAGGAAACCCCCACAGAAGAGGGCTCAAATCTGTCTACCAATATCTGCTATAAGGGCAGCCTAGTAAACCCCCAAAGGTAAAGCTCTCTTGACTGCTGGAAGAACCTGAACAAATCCAGAGTGATTTAGGACGCTACTCTGCACAGAAACTTAAACCAGCCTTTTCAAAAAGTTGAATTTAACAATGATTTTTAGGAACAGTGATCATAAAAAAATAAAATTCTTGATTGTACTAGAGGGCTTACATTTCCCTAAATCTTATTCTAAACTAGATTTTCTTTTTTTTCATCTCATCTCTGAAATTTTATTAACCAGAGACAATTAAAACTTACATGCAGAGAAAGAGGCTGAACGTTAAGCACCAGAAGTAAAGCCCACACAAACTTCTTCCCAAGCCATTGCTTGTTCTCCAGCCCCATTGAATCTCCAAAGAGAATCATCCACAAGATAATGCTTGCCTACAGGTGCAGTTATTCACTCCCCACTAAAACTCACTTATTCCTATACTCTTATCTCTCCTTTCCCTTTGAAGAAGGGTATATAAGCATTTGGACCTCACTGGGTTATTGGGTAATAAACTAGATTTTCTTAACCCAGGATCCAAACACCCCCAAAGGAGGGAGTGAGTAATTCAGAAGGTCTGTGAGTCGCCTGAAATTGCATCCAGCAGTTTGTGTATGTCTGTACATGTGTGTTTTTGTGAAGGAGAAATCTATAGCTTTCATCAGTTTATCGAATAAATACTTGATCCCAAAATGGTTAAAAGGCAATTATTTGCCTTATTAATTACCATTGAAATTTGTCTGTGTTAATACAACTATTTTTATCATTTGAAAATCTTACACCCCGCGATTAAGAGCCAGCCTGAGAGAATGTTCATGTCCAGGCTCTGGGACCTGCGGGCTCTTGCCAGGCACCGGGCCCCCTGGTGGTCATTGTGAAAACTGCGGGTGCAGCCCCTCTGGCAGGAGAGCTGACAAGTCCCTGACACGGATGACGCACTACGTGGGGGTAGTTGGCACACCGAAAGATAGTTTTTAAAAGATTATCCATAAGTCTTTAATTGTGTTAATATGAATCATAAAAACGTAATAAGTTGACTTCAAATCATTTTCTGGTTATGGCAATAACAGGACAGGTGGATTTGACAAAAGAAAAGCCACGATAATGCATAAACAGCAGAAGTTTGGAAAGACGTGATCTAACTCAACCCTCTCATTTTCTGGGGCCTGGAGTGAAGTGTGGAGAGACGAGGAAACTACCCACCCACCGTATCCAGCAGCGGTTCTCAACCTGTGGGTCGCGGCCCCTTTGGGGGTCACCTAAGACCATTGTAAAGCACATATTTCCGATGGTCTTAGGATAACAGTGGCAAAATTACAGTTATGAAGTAGCAACGAAAATAATTTTATGGCTTGGGGTCACCACAACATGAGGAACTGTATTAAAGGGTGGCAGCATTAGGAGGGTTGAGAACCACTGGTAGTGGAGATGGGACCAGATCCACTTCTGACCTCCCACCCGGGGTTCAGTCTCTTAATGTTCTGTGCAAATCCTTTTTCCTGCGAGTTTCATGGGCAAAGCTGTGGAATCATTTTTCTCTAGTGCAACTGAGCCACACTAAAGTGAATGATGGGAAGATATGACAATTAAGTTCATGAACACATCCTAGAAAAATGCTGTCTACCTCAATACTGAATTACACTACAGCCACCTTTGAAGGTCTCTCCTTGGGAAGCTATGTACTGATGCCAGCAACTAATCCACCCTTCAAAGCAATTTGGAACTCTTTTTCTGGAATGGCCATCAAAGCTGTTGTCGTATTACCCTTGAAGTCCTGAATTTCATCAAAATGTCTTCCTTTAAATATTTCCTTTATCTTTAGGTAAAAAAAAAAAAAGGCATTGGGGGTGGCACTTGTGGCTCAAGAAGTAGGGTGCTGGCCCCATATACCAGAGGTGGTGGTTTCAAACCCGGCCCAGCCAAAAATGGCAAATAATAATAAAATAAAGAAAAAAGGCATTGGGGGCCCGATCAGGTGAGTAGGAAGGGTGTTCCAATACAATTATTTGTTTACTGGCTGAAACAAATTGGGTGTTCCAATACAATTATTTGTTTACAGCCCTGGCTCATTGACAGGGCTGTGTGAGCTGGTGTATTGTCATAATGCAAGAGCCATGATTTGTTGACCAAGATTTGAAGATTTTTTTAAGTGTTTCTCTGTTGATGTTTACTTGGTCTGCTAGGCTTTTCATAGTCAGTCAACAATTTCAATGCACAATTCAATGAACTGTTGCAATGTTTTCAGTTCTGGTCATTACCGGCTGCCCTGACCTCCCTTCATCAGTGACTCTTCCTCAATCCTCATTTGTACACTGCCATTTTCTTCCTGGCATTATCTCCATAAACTTAGACTAACATGTCCCAAATTCCACTTCCACTCTTGCCAAGTTTAACAAGAAATTTACCAATATTTGTTCACAATTTGCTCTAATTCAAGCTCCAATATTCTCGTGATGGCACACAAATACATACAACAACAATAAAGAATGCCACCCAGCAAGACACCTCCTCACATAGACATGAACACAAGTGTGAGACACTGACACACCAAGGTTATGAGACCTTATCAAGTTGTCTTTAGTTTGACAGTGCTGCCAAAGTAAGCATATGGTAGTAAGTTCATGAACTTAATTGTCAGGCCTCATATCTCTCTCTCTCTTTTTGTCTTTCTCAATGGATATTCCTGCATATATTTGTGAACCTATACATAGATACATATACGTATGTGTTACAGTCACTCATTCAGTGAATATTTAATACTTATTAAAGGTCAGCCACTGTGTCAGTCTCTAGGAATAAAAAGATAAATAGAATATAATTTTGTCCTCAAGAAGCTTATCATCTGTCACAGTAAACTGATCCTTGGAGAAACAGATTAATTTACAACCTAAGACAGGTACAGTAATTTAAGGTGCTCTATAATTCTAGGGGGAGGCAGTAGGGGTGATTGGCAGAGCTTTGGGAAGATGGAAGCTTCACTATGTCTTAAAGAATGAGCAAGAGTTGGCAACGACAATGGGGCATGTGCAAGATCATAGAATCTAGTAACACTGAGGTGACTTCTAATACTTCGGCATGTGTGGGTTGTGCTGGTGACAACCAGTCACATTCTGCACAGGCTGGGCAGGGGTCAGACGACGAAGGCTTTAAACAGCATGCTAAGCAGAATGGACTTTATCCTGAGAGCAATGGGGAGCCACTGGGCATGATGTGATCTTTGCATCTGTGGCATCATGGAAGACGAATGAGATGGAGTAATGACAGAATGAGAGACACCCGGAAGAAGACCACTCTAACAGCCCAGTTTAACAATTTTAAAGACCAGAACAAAGGCATTGACACAGAGGTGAGGAAAGTGGGGAGGAATGAGAGAGAGATACACAATAAAAGCAAGAGGACTTGGTGACCAAGAAACATGGGAAAGAAGGATAAGGGCAGAGCCAAGGAAGCGTCACAGCTCTCAGGTGGGGACCTGGATACATGGTGGTGGAGGTCACTGAGACCGGAGGTACAGGAGACGCTGAAGGGGGAGAAAAATAGTAAATGTAGCAAATTTAGTTCAGTAAAGGCAAGGATAAAATAATAGTAAATTTTTAACGGTAAAGTAAGGATAAAATGATAATAAATTTAGAAAAGGTAAGGTAAATGTTCAATAGAAAGAAGTGTGGATTGGAGCTCTAGGAAGAAATCAGCCCCAGAGACGTAGCCTTTTCCCAAATTTGAGAGAAATTAGTAGGGAAATGGTATCTGAATCCTGGAAGTGTTTGTGATCACCCAGAAAGAACATACTAAGTGAGAAGAGAAGTCGGGCTGAAACAAAAGATGAAGAACATCAATACTAAGGAGAAAGGGACCAGGCGCAGTGGCTCACGTCTGCAGTCCTAGCACTCTGGGAAGCTAAGGCAGGAGAGCTGCTTAACCTCAGCTTGAGCAAAGCAAGACGTCATCTCTACTAACAATAGAAAAATTAGCCAGGCGTTGTGGACTACAGAGTCCCAGCTACCTGGGAGGCTGAGGCAAGAGGATCACTTGAGCCCAGAAGTTTGAGGTTGCTGTGAGCTAGGCTGATGCCATAGCACTCTAGCCTGGACAATAGAGTAAGACTCTGTCTGAAAAAAAAAAAAAACCGCAAACACACACAGAGTGGCCGTAAGTTCATGTGTAATTTTCTACTTTAAATTGCGCACAAACTTTAAGGCCACCCTGTATACTTACGTTAAGGAGAAAGGGAGGGGAACAGATCTTTAAGATATTAAGAAGGATGGTCACAGAGGTAGCAAGAAGACCAAGAAATAGGAAATCATGAAAGCCAACGGGAGCAAGGGTTTTAAGCATGAATTTGATTAAAAGTTTTGGACCATGCATTGATATAAAGAAAAATAAGAACTGAAAAAATGTCTTTTAAATTTAAGAAACAGAAAATCATTCTGACTTTGGTAAAGATCTGAGGAGTAAAAGAGATAGAAATTCGATCACAGTGGGCTCAAAAAGTGAAGGGGACTAAAAACACAGTATAGAGACAACTCCTGTGAGGAAAAGGAAAGAGGAGCATAGCTCATAAAGCAAGCCAACAGCTAATATCAGGTTAATAAATGTTTAATAAAGACCTATACTTTTATGGGAACATATTAGGTTGAATCCAATGAAATGGCTATTTTGATGGGTCTCAAATGGTCAAAGATAAGGAATGTTCTGTGGTGTAACCTAATAATTCAGAATACATGACATTGACTTTATTTTAATCACGTTCTGTGAGAAACTCAGCCAAGACCATAATAAAAGCATCACTCTCCATCCAAATTGCACATAGTGCTAAAGAGACAATAAGTTAGAGGTCTCTGCTAGCCCAGATTTACAGGGGCAGCACACAGTGCCAAGTTCAGGGCCAGGACACTACTGGACAGCTTTGTGTCTTCCTCAGCATTCACCTCCCGGGTGGTGGTCTAAGTCTTTAGCCACCTCTAAGTGCTTTCCTCACCTTTAATCCAGACATAAGTACAGATGATACAGATACAAATTTTTATATATACACCCAGATATCAATATATAAAATAATACTACCCCTTAAAATTGTCATGAAGATTAAATAACTTACTTCTTTTCCGATCAATAGATGAATGGATAAAGAAAATATGTTCTATCCACGCAATGGAATCTTATTCTTCCTTTGAAAGGAATGAAATTCTGACAAATGCTATCACATGGACAAACCTTGAAGACATTGTGCTATGAGAAATAAGTCAGTCACAAAAGGACAAATGCAGTGACTTATTTGTGGCTCCACTTATATGGGGCACCCAGAGGAATCAAATTGATGGAAACAGCAAGTAGAATGGTGGTTGCCAGGGGCTCAGGGAGGGAGGGGATGGGGCTTAATGGGTGTAGAGTTTCCGTTGGGGAAGATGAAAAGTTTGGGAGATGGAAGGTACCAATGGTTGCATAACAGTGTGAATATACTTAATGCCACTAAATGTGCACTGCAAATGGTCAAAATGGTGAATTTTACATTATGTTTATTTTATCACAACGGAAAAGAGAAAAAATTAAATTAGTTACTTTTAAAGCACTAAGTAACTATTATGCAAGTGTTTATTAAATAAACAGAAACACAATAAATTGGCAGATGCTAAACATATCCCGAGACTAGACTAGAGGACGAGAAATAACCCCAAAGATAAAGAAATTAGAGAATTTAGGAAAAAGTCAATTTGGGAAAGGCGTCATGTGAGAAAAGAAGAGAAACTGAAGCTACACGTCAAAGTCACATGAGAAGGGAATGAAATGAGGAGGTAGATTTTCTATTTAAGAGAATCACATAAAAGTTCATTCCACAAAAATTTGTAAAGAAGCACCTACCGGGTGCCTTGCACTCTGCTACATGCTACTGGCAAAGCCAAGAAAATAACTGTCCTCACAGACTGCTGTAGGGAGGCACCAAGATAAACTGAATGTCTAATGTCATGTATACTTAACAGGAGTAGGACAGGCAATCTTGTGACTGTTAGGGCCAATTGTAAGTGGGAAATAAAGTGGAATTTCCACGGCCATGTCTGTACCTAAATAGAACCAGACCTGAATCGTGATTATACTCACAGTATTCATAAAACATTCCTTCTCAGGACCTTACCCTGGGAACAAGCAGGTAGATGGAGCAATGGGTCTCAGCCTTTTTAAACCTGCCAGCATCTGGGACCCACCCAGGGACAATCTTACTTAGGTCCCCGGCGGGGAGCCTGGATATTGATAGGTTTAAAATCTCTCTTGGTCTCCTACTGAATGGGGAAAACTTGAAAGCACTGTCCCTAAGAACTGAATAAGACAAGGGTGCCACTCTCGCTACTTCTATTCAACATAGTACTAGAAGTGCTAGCCAGAACACTCAGGCAAGAGAAATAAATAAATGGTGTCCAAATAAGGCAAGGGGTCATCAAACTATCACTGTTTGCTGACAATGTGATTTTGCATCAAGAAAACTCTAAAGACTCCACCAAAAGATCCTAGAATTGATAAATAAATTTGGCCAAGTCTCAGGTTACAAAATCAATGTACACAAATCAATTGCATTTCTACATACTGCTAATAGTCAAACTGAGAGTTAAATGAAGAACTCAATCTCATTTACAATAGCTGCAAAGAAAATAAAATACTAAGAATATGCTCACCCAAGGAGGTGAAAGTTCTCTATAACAGTAACTGTAGAATACTAATGAAAGAAATAGTAGATGACACAAATAAATGGAAAAACGTCTCATGCTGACTGATTGGAAAATTTGTAGATTCAAAGCCATCTGCAGATACAACATAACCTTCATCAAAATATCAAGGTCATTTCTCACAAAACTAGAAAAAAGTAACCCTAAACTTCATATGGAACCTAAAAAGAGCCTAACTTAGGCAAAAAGAACTAATCTGGAGGCATCACATTACCTAACTTCAAATTATACTACAAGGCTATAGGAACCAAAACAGCATGGCACTATTATAAAGGTAGAGACAGAGACTAATGGGAAAACATAGAGAACTCAAAAATAAAATCACACAGTTACAACTAATTTTTAACAAAGTAGACAACCTACATTGGGGATAAGAAGCCTATTCAATAAATGGTGCTGGGAAAGTTGGATAGCCATGTGCAGAAGAATGAAACAGGACCCCTACCTTTTTGTATATATAAAAATTAACTCAAAAAATAATATATAAATGACAAAAACTCCCTTAACATGAATTAAAGACTTAAATGTAAGATCCAAAATCAGGCTGGGCATGGTGGCTCACAGCTGTAACTCGAGCACTCTAGAAGGCCTATGGCAGGAGGATCTCTTGAGGTCATGAGTTCAAAAGCAGCCTGAACAAGATCTAGACCCATCTCCACCAAAAATACCTAGGTACAGTAGCTTGTATCTAGAGTCTCAGCTACTCAGACAGCTGAAACAAGAGAATCACTTGAGCCCAGGAGTTTGAGGTTGCTGTAAAGTTGTGATGATCCCTCTACCTGGGGCAACAGAGTGAGGCTGTTTGTCAAAACCAAACAAACAAACAAAAAAGACCCAAAACCATAAAAGTTCTTTAAGAAAATGTAGGATTAACTCTTCTTATTTGCCGAGGCAAACAATTTATGACTAAGCCCCCCAAATGGCAAATACCACAAAAGTGAAAACAAATATATGGGACTTAATTCAATTAAAACATTTCTGGGCCAAAAAAAAAAAATCTGCACAGCAAGGAAAATAATCACTAGAGTAAATCAACAATCTACAGAATGGAAGAAAATATTTGCAAACTGACAAAGGACCAATATCCAGAATCTATAAGGAACTCAAATTAACAAGAAAGAAAATAAAAATAAAGCCATTAAAAAGTGGGCAAAAGATATGAACAAAGTTTTTTCAAAACAAGGTAAACAGAAGGGCAGAAAAATACAAAAAATGCTTAACAACACTAATCATCAGATAAAAATACAAATTAAAACCATAATGAGATACCACCTTACCCCTATTAGAATGGCCATTATTAAAAACATCAAAAAATAACATGTTGGCATGGATACAGAAAGAAAGAAACCTTATGCACTGTTAGTAGGACTGCAAATCAGTACAACCTCTAGGAAAAAGAGTATGGAGATGCTTCCAAGAATTAAAAGTAGACCTACCATCTACCATTTGATCCCGTAATTCCCCTACTGGGTATCTACTCAAAAGAAAAGAAGCCATTGTATCAAAAAGACATCTAGGCTCGGCACCTGTGGCTCAACAGGCTAAGGCACCAGCCACATACACCTGAGCTGGCGGGTTTGAATCCAGCCCAGACCCGCCAAACCACAATGACGGCTGCAACCAAAAAATGGCCGGGCGTTGTGGGGGGCGCCTGTAGTCCCAGCTACTTGGGAGGCGGAGGCA
>CAUYRH010110519.1:0-22703 GCA_963574655.1 Perodicticus potto | reverse complement strand
GCTGTGGCATCACAGCTTACAGCAACCTCCCACTCCTGGGCTCAAGCGAGTCTCCTGCCTCCGCCTCCCAAGTAGCTGGGACCACAGGCACCTGCCACAACACCCGGCCATTTTTTGGTTGCAGCCATCATTGTTGTTTGGCGGGCCCGGGCTGGATTCGAACCCACCAGCTCAGGTGTACGTGGCTGGCGCCTTAGCCCATTGAGCCACAGGCGCTGAGCCGATTCCTAAAACTTTTTAAAATGCTCTCTATAAAAGCCACAGATGTATTATACTTAAAGAGACTGTATCAAACTGAAGAGTCTGCTAATCATCCTTAGAGATGCCATCTCAGTAGTGCCCCTTGGAAAGAACCCTTAGTTTGTCAGGACTTAAGAGATAGATTGTTGGAAGATCCATTAGCAAGACTATATTGGATGTTAGAAATCTTGTATATATTTAGGCACTGGGCAGCTTTCTAATTCTCTTGAAAGAAGGGGGAAATGCATTGATCAATCCTAAAGGTGTCATATACTCTTTCTGTGATAGTTATTTCTTATTGTAAATTAAAAATTGGTTATGAGGCTTTGCGCCTGTAAGTACAGTGGTTAAGGCGCCAGCCACATACACCAAGGCTGGCAGGTTCAAACCCGGCCCAGGCCAGCCAAACAACTGTAACAAAAAAATAGCCAGGTGTTGTGGCAGACACCAGTAGTCCCAGCTACTTGGGAGGCTGAAGCAAGAGAATCGCTTAAGCCCAAGAATTTGAGATTGCTGTGAGCTGTGTCACAATGGCACTCTACCGAGGGCGACATAATGAGAATCTGTTTCAAAAAAAAAAAAAAAGTGGTTATGATATTTTTGCTTCTGCCCTCAGGGAGGGAGGGTACTAATAATCGTGCCAACAGAGGTATTTATAGTCTGTGTGACCATTACTTAGCTTACAGTAGGCACCCAATTAATGCTTATTACATGAACAAAAGGATGACCAATCTGAAATGTCTACCGTGGGCGTAGCGTTTCAGGGCTGGGTTTCCCTGAGCAGAGTGGTCTTCATGGCAGATGGACAGTCTCCCCCCTCAGACAGCCTTGTAAAGAGCACTACCAGCTCCCTTCACTTCATTTGGTCTGCGGTGGTTACATGTGTTCACGTGCTTGTTGTTGGAATGCGAAGAAACTGAAGAATACTCATAGACTTTAAAAATATATATTTATTAAACTGTATTTGTTTTTAATTCCCAAAGTTTACAACTATTTTTTCATTTAGCCCATAAGGTACCTGAGCATAGATATTACAGTATATAGCAGTGATTTTCTCTCGCTGGGTCTCTGTTTCCTTTTTTGTAAAGTGAAGAGGTTCAGATATCCAGGAGCACGCCCATCTAACTCTAAAAATGTGATAGCTTTGGCTGGGCTGCCTATTGCATCTTTAGTATCCCACCATGGCTTAATCAGTATATTCAGTGAATGAATGTTTCCCCACCAGATCATTATGAGTAAATAGTAAGTAATAGAGAACATTAAGTTTGAATGTTTTAAAATACAGTTTTCTGTTCTGCATAGAAAGATCATGGTAAGAGAGAGCATTGGGGCCATGAAGAACTTCCCAGACACCCAAGGCTATGACCTTCCTCCCTTCCAGCAGTGCCGTCTGCTGGGAGGAGCTCAGTCCATCCAGAAGATAAGCCAAGAGCTAGGATAACAGTCCTGTGTCTCTGCCTTTAATGAGCTGTCACTTACTCTTCCCTGTGAAAGGGAAGAATCCTGCTGTTTATCACAAATAAAACTAAATCATTTCATTAAAAATTTTGTTTATATCAGTGTGCAAAGTTGCCAACCAGGGGTTCAATTGGAAATTTTTTTTAAGTCTTAGTTTGTTAACATGATCCATAAAAGAGACCATCTTCATGTATTCCAAAGGCAGAAAGGTGAGAAAAAAGGAGCTAGCTCAGTTTCTGTCCCCACAAAGACCGAAAAGGTCAGGAAGTCCAATGGAAGTTGCTCCTGTAGATAAGGCACAAAGTAGGAGAGCTTGGGGATGTCTAGGTTCCACGCCTTTCAGCACTCAGAATTCATCTCCCTGTCTTCAAGATCTTTGGAAATTCTTATGTTTTGAGTCACAGAAATGTGTTGTCATGGGCTCAGCAACCCTGTCCCCTAGTTTTGTTCTCTCCATTCTCCCTTTTGGTCATAGCAGCCTTCTTAAGGCACAAAACTGGCCCTGGACCCTGTGCAGATTTGTTGAGGAGTGAGGTCATTGCAATGGTCTCTGGAGTCCAGGCAGCAAGTGCTGCAGGCTTCAGCCCAGAGTTTCCAGGGGCTGGAAACAAGGTGAGGAACAGACATCAGAAGTAGAAGCAGCTGCAAGTATAATGTCTGCAACAAGGATTCCCAGCTTTGGTGCCTGCACATCCCTCACCACCTAAACCATCCTGAGAAGCGGGTATGCTAGGTAGTAGCCCATTGCAGAGCCCAGGACGACACCAAAGAAAATCCAGGTGTTGTAGGACATGACAGCCAGCATTATGAAGTAGCCGATGACCACTTGGATGACATGGATTAGAGACTGCCCAATGTGACACAAATACCATCTAGATGAAAAGAAAACCAAGTTAATGCTGGTAATGAGCTGGAAGTTGGAAGCTGGTATGAGGGGAGTAGAAAGCCATTGAGTTACAAGACCAGCTGATTCTAACTTGTATGCATAACCCAGGAGAGCTTTCTTTTTAAAGAGACATATTTCCATCACTTTTAGTTCTGAGCTTCTCAGCATCCTAAGTGAAAGGGAAAATGATGGGGTATGTTAGCTATGTTGTCTGGTAAGGGATACAAGAAAATCACTATCAGTAAGACAGGCTTTTTCCCCCTGAATCTACTGTGGGAAGGCAGTGGAAGGAACATAGACTTTAGTGACATATCAATTCCTATTTCTCAGCCACTTATTAAATATGGCCTCGCACAATGTCTTACCCTCTTCTGAACTTAAATTACCTTATTAGTAAAACAGGAATAAGAATACCTCCCTTGCAGGGTGATCGTGAAGGTATGAGACACCCATGCAAGGTGCCTGGTGATGCAGCAGGCAGCTTCATTAAGTGTGACTGAGGCTGGGGCTGAAAAGAGGGCAGAACAGGGATCCTGAACATCCGCCTGATCAGAGGGAAGGGAGAAGAGGAGTGGAGAGGGTGCCGCCTGCCCTCACCAAGCAGGATACACGGCTAACAGCAGTTGCTATCGCTTCAGGACAGCTGCAGATTCCCTCCTGGGTTTG
Source organism: Perodicticus potto (assembly GCA_963574655.1). Lineage (NCBI taxonomy): Eukaryota > Metazoa > Chordata > Mammalia > Primates > Lorisidae > Perodicticus > Perodicticus potto. The sequence goes on along the minus strand of CAUYRH010110519.1, from coordinate 19,453 downwards.
GAAGCCTAGTGACCTAAGGAACTTGGTGAGATTTGGGGGAGGCTGAGTGGCCCTCCCAGAGGCCCGCACCAGGGTTCTGAAGATTGCAGTTCCCTAAAGAAAGCCTTCTTAGCCTCCCAAGTGGCTGGTCATACAACTTTTGCCTGGGCATCAGGAGACTTGAGCTCTAGTTCACTTTACTAACTGTAACCACTTTGGCAAGTCCTGGTCCTTCCTTGGGGCTCAATTTCCCTTCTGTGAAGTGGGTCTAATGATCTCTGGACCCAAACTATCTCTCAACATGGACATGAGTATTCTGCCCATTCCCCCCACCCAGAGCCTGTACCTGTGGTGGGTTCTGCTGATGGGGGGAGACTCTGAGCCTGCAGCATCCCATTCTGTCTCCGTGATGACCTGCTGGCTGGTGGAGATGGGCAGGCTCATCAGCACCTGCTGGAGCAACTTGGCTTTGCCAACCTTGATGCCTTCATACAACACAGCAAGGAGCAGGACCACCAGCACCGAAAGAACCATGCCTGCCAAAGGAGGTTGAGTTGCAGAGCCATGGCCGGGCCAGCACTGCTGCCCTCCCAGCACCTTCCCTGAGACTGGCCCTGCTGGCACTGCCAGCACTGCCACTCATTCCATGGATCCACTCCAGTGACCTCTCCCTTGCATCTTCTTCCCCACCTTTGCCAAGCTCAGAACTTCACTGCCTCTTCCTCTCTCCAGACCTAGTTTGGTAGGGTTGGCCTACTGGAATGTGGCTTTCAGATTAGGAAGCTAAGCTGCCTGGGAAAGCCAAGGCCTTAGGGTTACAAAGCCATACACCATCTCCCAAACCACTCCCCCAGCAAGCTGCACATTCTCTGTCAGGACTTCTTAGTAAGGGATGAGTTCAGCAAGGTCCTATTTACACATAGAGACACAAAGTCTGGAGGGGAGGATATACAGCACCAGGGTTGTCGTCATCTCAGTAAAGTAAGGTACAGCTGGTTTTATTACCTTCTTGCCTAGTTTTCTAAAGTTTCTTTCATATGTAGTACTTTTATAATAGGGAAAAACTCCAGTTATTTTTACAGAAGACATTAAGTGCTTACTCAAGCTGCTGTGTAAAATTAACTGCCACTAGTTAGTTCACAAATCTAGGGCTAACAAATAGTCACCTGAACCAGCGGTTCTCAACCTATGGGTCACAACCCCTTTGTAACAATGAAAATACATCCTGCATATCAGATATTTACATTATAATTTGTAACAGCAAAATTACAGTTATGAAGTAGCAATGAAAATAATTTTATGGTTGGGGGTCACCACAACACAAACTGTATTAAAGGGTTGCAGCATTAGAAGGCATTAGGAAGGCTGAGAACCATTGAGGTAAGCTATTTTATTGGGCTCTGCCCTGCTTTCCTAGCACTTAGCTCCTAGTACCTTTGGCAACCCTGAAGCAGTGTCTTTGTATGCTAATGAGGCCTTTGGACCTCCCTTGGGGGCTGGTTGCCAGGGGAACTAACCTTGTGCTTACTGTGTTGGAACTTTCAGCCCTATCTCCAACTTTTAGGAGGTAGGAGGGACTGAAGTTTGAGTTGATAAGTGGCCAAAGATGTAATCAATCATGCCAGTGTACTAAGCCTCCATAAAAACCCAGAGAGCCTGCAGATTGCTGAAAACACCGAGGCACTTAGAGGGCGGCAAGCCCAGACAGGGCATGGAAGCTCCATGCCCTTCCCACATGCCCTGCACCTGGCTGTTCATATACATAACACATGAGTAAACCTCAGTAAAGTGTTTCCCTGAGTTTTGTGAGCCATTCTAGCAAATAATCAGCCCCAAGGAGGGGGGTATGGGAATCCTGATTTATTATATAGCTGGTTAGTCAGAGACAACCTGGGACTTGCTGTTGGTGTCTGAAGTGAGTGCAGTCTCGGGGCAGACCAACTCCAGTTAGTGTCATATTCAAATTGAACTGCGGACACCCAGCTGGCATCAGAGAATTGGTTAGTGTGGGAGGAAACCTACAAATCTGATCATAGAAGTGCGCTGAGCATAAGAAAAGCAAAAACAGTAAGTTGCTGGTTTTCTTTCACAGGCTCCCAGGAGGAAATCATCTGCAAAAGGTACAGGTTTTTAAAATATAAAATTACTGGTAATGGCATACACATGGTAAAAATTTAAATAGTGCAAAAGGGTACACCACAAAAAGAAGTTGTTTTCCCATCCAAGACCCCAATTCTCCCCAGTCAATCTCCGTCTAAATGACAACATACTATCTGTGCATCTGACTTCATCATCACAAAGATCTACCTCACTTCCCCCAGAGGTTTCACAGTATTTGAGATAGATTATATTCTGTTTTCCAAAGACAGCCACCCCGACATAACCCACCCCCATAGACTCATTCCTGCCATCAAGAGGTAGGGTCCATGTCCCCTCTCCTTTAGCCTAGGAAGACCTGTGTGACTTTCACCAGTAAAGATGGAATGTTTCCAAGGCTGGGCCTTGAAAATCTCATGCACTTCTGCCTTGCTCTGTTGAGACACTCCCTTGTGGAATCTTAGCCCACTCTGCCACAAGGAACCCCAGGCAGAGGAGACACCACACCTCGGTGTTCAGCCAGCAACCCCAGCTGAGGTCCTAGCTAACAACCAGCATCAACCACTAACCATGAGAGTGAGAACTTGTCAAGATGATTCTAGTTGCAGCCACCATACTATACCCCATATGAGAGACCTGAAATGAGGACCCCTGATCTGAACTCAGGCAACTCCCAGAAGCTTTAGAGAGAATGATAAAGTGACGAGTGTTTTAAGCCACTATTTAGTCAGCAGTGGATAACCAGAAATGATAACCCATTGTAGGGATGACCCCCACCTGCAATGATGGGCATTTGGGCTATTTACAGTCTATTTTTAAGATGCAGTTATTTAAGTCAAAAAAATAATTCCGTCATGAATTAATGCCAAATGCTACCTTGTTAAGTCAAATGAATACTCTCCCTTTTCAAATTGGTGTCTCATCTGTAGCAGCTGCAGTAGGTTTTTGAGCTGGTACAGAACTCTGGTTGGGGGAGTGCCAGGTGGCACCAGGAGACCTTGATCAAGTTCCATTTCCAGTGTTTACTGTGTGACCTTGCACAAGTCTCTTCCCTTGCTGGGCTTCTTTCCCCAGTAATAGGGAGAAAACCTGCATTCTCGTCCTCTCTCTTCTCTCAGCCTTTGTGAGGATCAGTGAGATAAAGGAGCCTTTATAATCCGAAGGGTGGTGGTTGCAAGTGGAATTATAAATGTAAAGTTCCTGCTCAGGGTTTAAGCCAGGAGAGTCAGGTTCACATAGTGCCATGGATATAAAGAGAACCCAGGTTCTCCACTGCCTGGTGCTACGAGGCTTTCCAAATTGCAACTTTCAGCTTCCCAGTTCCTACCTGCAGGACTGTGGACACTCCAGAAATCAAACAGAAGCACCACCTTGTCTGAGAAGATGAAATGCATCTGAAAGAGAAGGAAACCTGCATCACCAGGGGCTTCAGGCCATGGAAGTCATGGTCACTAATGGTCTCCAGCAACTTCCTCTGGAAGCCCAGAAAACTGAGGTCACTGGATGTCAGTGCTGGAAGGGGCAGCAAAGGTGATACAGGGACTTGCCTAAGTAGTCAGCAGCAGAGCTATAACTGAGCTGGCCCTGCTCCTGTGGAAGTGAAGGTAGGTGAGTGCCCATCCTCATCGTCACTAGGCTTGGCATGTGACAGCGTCCTGAATACACACCATGTCTCCTCTGTGCCCTCCAAGCCTGACTGCTTCTTACCCCAGGGCCCAAATCACTCTGTTCCAGCTCTGAGACAGGCCTCCCCTAAAGGAAGCAGTGTGATAAGAGCCTGGAGCTCTCTTTGTCCTTGAAAATCCAAGCAGTTCCCATGATGTTTATCATGGAGGGTGTTTATCAGGGACAGCATCTTCAGGCTGTATTCCACATCACTCTACTCATTAAACATCCCCGCCCTTGATTTCATGGACTTACTGGAAGGACTGCAGGTAGAAGCAATGGCCACGCAGGGCCCATGTTAATGCTTTCTCCAAGAGTGCCTGCTCTACCGTGTTTGTGCCATCAAGGGCTTGTTATACATTATTTCAGTGACGCAACAGTCCTCTGTGTGACAGGGACAGTTAGGCCCATTTTATAGGAAGGAAAACTAGGGGGAAACTAGCCTTAGAGAAATTAAGTAATTTGCTAGAGGTCACAAACCTAGTAAGCTGGCAGAGCTGGGATTCAGACCTGAGTATAGCTGGGTTCCAAAGCCCTGCACATTCTAGAACACTGAACTGCCTCCCAATACCCAAGAAGGGAGGTTGGGAGGGGAACTAGATGGTGATCTTAAGTGCCACACCAGGCCTAATGACTGTGTTTGGCAGATGCAGTCCTGACCAATCAATCAGTTAGTTCACCCTCTCAGGAAAGGGAGGTCCCTCTAGTCACCAGGTAAACCCTCCCCAGCCAGCACAAGCAGCTCTGCAAGCACCCCCAGTGCTCACCCAGCTGAGATCCTGGCTGAGGGGCATCAGCTCCTGGAAGCCTTTGCCTTCTACCACAATGGCCACATATTAGAATCCTGAAATGTCAGAGCTAGAGGTCACCTCAGAGAATTTTAAGAATTTTCAGCATTTTTGTCAGGAAACAGTGGCCAATTAAAATCTTGCAATTTCATTACACAAAATACAGGGCTTCGGGCGAAATGGGAAGAGAGGTCTGAATTCTGCTAAAACCCAATTTGAAAATTGATCTGATCAACTTCCATCCCTCTCCACCCCCTCTCATTTCCAGATGGGCAAATGAGTCCCAAGAAAGAGGGGATTTACCCAAGACTTCACAAGAGGCCTGATTACTCTCCTTGTGTGTTCAAGGGGAGAGGATCTGGAGAGACTGTGGATTCTTGTCAAGGCTACGGGGCCATCAGTTCTTAAAGAAAGGGAGTTCAGGCTAAGTCAGACACCCACAGGCACAGTAGATGGACAGGCAGGTTGGATTAGCTGCCATTTTGTTGGAAGCTGTGCCATGTGGGTGTTTCATGGCCTCCTGTAAACCAGAGTCACAGCTTGTTTGCAGATGACAGCCCTAAACCACTAGCTATACATGTTCTAGCCGTCTCCACCCCTCCCCACCTCAAAATTTAGGATGGAAGATCTTTTGGTGGGTGGAGTGGGGGGGTCTAACACAGACACACACAAAAATCCTTTCCCCTCCTCCTCTTTCTCTCCTTATATAAATACACAGGATGTGGCTAGCCCCGCCCCATGGACGCTAACCTTCCAGGCAAGCTGTGGAATTTTCCCACCCCCCAGGGCTCTATATAAATGGGATCTCTAACTGCCCCTGGGGGTAGACACTATCTTTGCACTGCCCTGGCAGGTCTCCCTCCCCTTTCTTTTTTTTTTGCAATTTTTGGCCAGGGCTGGGTTTGAACCCACCACCTCTGGCATACGGGGCCGGCGCCCTACTCCTTTGAGCCACAGGCGCCACCCTCTCCCTCTCCTTTCAATAAACCTGGCCTGAACATCTCCTCTGTGGCCTCCTCTCTGGGTACCATGGTTTACACTTTTCCAAAGAGATAATAAGGAATAGTAGATTGAGTCTAGGATTTCCAATGAAACAGATTTGTTAATCAAGGCCTCTTAGGGAAGGGGAAAGAAAACACTGCAAAGGCACCCACACAAGGTGACACACAGTGAGGGCCCTAAACACAAGGCGCCTTCTTCCCCAAACATGTCAAGGCTGGAGGGTTGCTCTCAGACACATTCCATGCAAGAACCACAGGATAAGAGGTGCTCTGAAAAGTGGATTCTGTTGTCAAGTTTGGGAGAAGCTGGAATTGGGGGAAAAATAGGGTGTAACAGCTCTCTCTGCTGCCAGAAGGCTGAATGTAGAACTTCCTCCCTGTCCTTTTCTTGCTGAGCGCCCAGCGGCAGAGCACCTTACAGAAGACACTTTGGAAAGTGCTAATCTAGAGTGACCTTCTTTTCTCATACTTGACAGGGAAATGACACTTATTGAGGATTTTGTGCTAGCCATTATTCTAAAAATGTCATAGACCTTAATTATAAGGGGAATTACTCTTCTTAGCTCCATTTGTGTTGTTGTTGTTGAGACAGTCTTACTATGTCACCCTGGATAGAGTGCCATGGCATCACGGCTCACAGCAACCTCAAACTCCTGGGCTCAAGCAATTCTCTTGCCTCAGCCTCCCAGGCAGCTGGGACTACAGGTGCCCGCCACAATGCCCGGCTATTTTCTTGTTGCAGTTATTGTTGTTCAGTTGACCCGGGCCGGGCTTGAACCTGCCAGCCTCGGTGTATGTGGCTGGCACCGTAACCACTGTGCTATGGGTGCCATTTTATAGATGAGAATACTAAGGCAAAGACAGTTTCAGTAACTTGCCAAGTTGCATAGCTAGGATTTTACCTACGCAGGTGGCTTCAGATTCTGTGCTCTTAACTGATCCCAACAGATTCCCAGGGCAGCACAGGAAGTCCAAGAGGCAGCTGTGCCATGCATTGGGTCCCTATGAGTTAATGGCAGAATCAGGACTAGAACTGGGGTCTCCTTGCCAGGTCTCATTTGACAAGAGGAAAATAAAGATGCTAAGCTAAGCCACATGGGTGTCCCTGGAAGTGAGCCCACTGTCGTATGACACCAGACTGAGATGAAAGGTGAGCTGATGCACAGTCATTAGTTTTAACATTTCAAAAAGAAAAGACAGATATGGCCACTTTGGGGACAAAAGAAGGGAAGAAGAAGAAGGGGAGGAAGGCATATATGAGAAACGGCCTCTGTACAGTGAGGATGGCCATGCTTGGCCCCTCCCAAGGACATCCAACAGGCAGCTGGTCAGTATTTCCTGAGAAAGACAATGGGTTTACATTACAAAAATAAAGGAAACAAATAAGGGGGGATGACAGCTGGACAATAGGATAAGAAAAGGCAGAGAGAGAGAAAGGGGTGGGAGGGAGAGACACTGGGGTGGATCCCAGGTGCAGGGGAGCGATGCTGTTAGAGCTGGATCCACAAATAAGTCAGTTCCAGGTAAAGGACTGGCAGACCAGGGGCCAGTCAGGAGCTTCACACCAGCCAGTGGCTCCGTGAAGGACAGCAGGTCTCCTTGGACTCCAGGGCCTTATTAAAAATGCAGATTCCTGGGCCTCCTCAGACCCCTAAATTGACAGTGAGGGGTACAGCCATAGGAAGAATGACACAAGCGTCTAAGCAGCCCCCTCAGGAGGTTCAGAGGCTCAGTTCAGTTTGTTACAGAGGCAGCAAAGCCTGTGGTTAGTACAGAGTTTCTGAAGCCACACTGGCTAGATCTGCCTCCCAGCTCTGCCAGGAACCAGCTGTATGATCTTGAGCTGCCAATATACATAAAGTCCCCTGTGGACCTCAGTCTCCTCATCTGTAAACTGGGGACAGGACTCTAGGAACTTTTTCCCTTGGTTTAGCCTCATGTTCCCTGTTAACATGGTACTCATAAAGCCTGAGCTTTACTCCTACCCTGAAATCCCATAAAAGAAAAAAAATTGAGGCCGGGTATGGTGAGCTCACACCTGTAATTGTAGCATTTTCAGAGGCTGAGCCCAGGAGTTTGAGACCAGGCTGAATAAGAGAGAGACTATCTCTACAAAAGATAGAAGAAGTTAGCGGGGTGTAGTGGCGGGCACTTGTAGTCTCAGCTACTTGGGTGGCTGAGACAGGATTGCTTGAACCTAGGATTTTTAGGCTGCAGTGAGCTAGGCTAAGGCCCCTGCACTTCAGCAGCCTGGGTGACAGAGTTAGACCCTGTCTCAAAGAAGGAAAAGAAATGAGTGTGCCTGTGTTTCTGAGGTGGGAGGGGGATCTCATCTATGTATCTCCTCGATTCCGGAGTTTGGACTTGGATTTGGTAGAGACCTGGAAATAACCTGGCTGTTTTCTTCCCTACATTCAGCAAACATGCCTTTCAGTTCTCAAAGGGGTCTGACTCAGATCACCACCCCTGGCCTGTGCTGACCAAGTTCACTGAAGACCCTGGATCTGCAGGACAGAGAAAGAAATGTAAAACCATTGATTGCAGGGAAGAGCCACACAGCTACTGAGGGCCTGCGTGTGCCTGCGCCATGTTCACCTTCCACCCTTTATCTACATCACTCCCCATGACATCACTGCAGGTGCCCACTATTATTAACTCCTTTAAATTAACAAAGGAGGTGAAGAAAGGCCCACTTATTTGTCCAAGGTCACTCAGTGATGAGCTATCCAGAGCTAGAGATCTTTTTGGAAAGCCTGTGCTGGTTCTCAAATCTCATTATGCACATTGAGCATTCTGGGAAGGGCTAAAGCAGATGTCTAGAAGGCCACACTTTGAGGAATCATCTAAATCACGATGCTCTTCTGACAACCAGCCAAGACTGGTCAAGTAAATTATGTTACTTGTTGAGCCAGGTGCAGTGACTCACACCTGTAATCCCAGCACTTGGGAGGCCAAGGCAGGTGGACTGCTTCAGCTTACAGATTCGAGACCAGCCTGAGCAAGAGCGAGACCCCCCTCTCTAAAATACAGCTGGGCATTGTGGCAGGTACCTATTTATAGTCCCAACTACTTGAGAGGCTGAGGCAAGGGAATCACTTAAGCCCATGAGTTGGAGGTTGCTGTGAGCTAAGACGCCATAGCACTCTATTGAGGGTGACAAAGTGAGACTTTGTCTCATAAATAAATAAAAAAAAATCATGTTGAAAAATTAAAAACTCAAAGTAGCTTTTTTTATCTGCCTAATATGAATGCGGTACTTGGTCAATACAAAAAGCTAGAATAGTACCAAAAATAAAATAAAATAAAAAATCATTGAGTCCTGAGACATCTTGTGTTAGGATTCCAAGAAGAATATTTGTTGATGTGTCAAAATGTTCACAATAGAATGATATACAAAAACAAACAGATGGGCTCGGCGCCTGTGGCTCAAAGGGCTAAGGTGCCAGGCACGTACACCTGAGCTGGCGGGTTCGAATCCAGGCCAGGCCCACCAAGCAACAATGACGGCTGCAACCAAAAAATGGCCGGGCCTTGTGGTGGGCGCCTGTAGTCCCAGCTACTTGGGAAGGCAGAGGCAGGAGACTCGCTTGAGCTCAGGAATTGGAGGTTGCTGTGAGCTGTGATGCCACAGCACTCTATCCAGGGCGACAGCTTGAGGCTCTGTCTTAAAAAAAAAAAACAGATGTAAACAATCCTGTGAAAAACTTCATTTATGCTGGAGTTGTACCCATTCATCTTCCACAAAAGCTTCTGGTGATACAGGGACTCCAGTTTCCTAGGCCTGAGCAATTTCATGTAAGCTAGACTCTCCTGAAGAGGCCACTGGCTGTTCTGAGATAGAGGGACTGCATTCATTTGTTCTGTTTTTTTTTTTTTCAGACAGGGTCTCACTATGTTGCCCTCTATAAAGTGCCTCGGTGTCACAGCTCACAGCACACAGCAACCTCATTTTTTGGTTGTAGTTGTCATTGTTCTTTGGCAGCCTGGGCTGGATTTGAACCTGCCAGCTCTGGTGTATGTGGCTGACACCCTAGCCCCTGAGCTACAGGCCCTGGGCCAGGATTGCATTCATTTAATCAACACTGAAGTCTGCCAAGTCCTGGCCAAAGGTTAATTCTCAAGATCTCCCTTTTTTCTTTTTTTTTTGTAGAGACAGAGTCTCACTTTCTTGCCCTCATTGGAGGGCTGTGGCATTATACAGCTCACAGCAACCTCCAACTCCTGGGCTTAGGCAATTCTCTTGCCTCAGCCTCCCAAGTAGCTGGGACTACAGGCGCCTGCCACAATGCCCGGCCATTTTTTGGTTGCAGCCGTCATTGTTGTTTGGCAGGCCCAGGCTGGATTCGAACCCGCAGCTCAGGTGTACGTGGCTGGTGTCTTAGCCCGTAGAGCCACAGGCGCCGAGCCTATTTTTCTGTTTTTGCAGTTCGGCGAAGCCAGGTTTGAACCTGCCACCTTCGGTATGTGGGGCCGGCGCCCGAATCGATTAGCCACAGGTGCCGCCTTTTTTTTTTTTTTATGTTGGGGAATTCATTGAAGGTACAAGAACCAAGTTACACTGATTGCATTTTTAGGTAAAGTCCCTCTTACAATCATGTGTCAAGACCTCCCTTTTTTACAAAACAGCATATAGCTTCTAGAAAAAAGATCCAGTGCAAGACTTCCCAGTTGGGTCTTTCCCTCTGCCAGAAGCTCTGGTGCTTTTTATTCCTTCAATATTCTTTTGTGTCTAAGAAATTCTATCTTACCCCTTATCTGTGGTCTGTAGGCTAATTCTTTGAATCTCTGAGACCAAGGACCTACCGAAGAAAGAAATTCTGCCAACACTGTCACCACCTCTGCCAGGTGAGGGTGTTGAACCCATTATCCCTTCTTTGAGTCCACTTGGTAAATGGATGGCATGAATGGAATGTCCCCACTGGCTAATTAATCAGTAAGGGAGTCTGTAACCTGTTTCCTTCTTCTGTCCTTGAGCCTGGGCCAGTTATGTCAGGGGTCCCAAACAGCCCAGATACCTTTTGCCATAGACCTGAGCATCCAGAGGACAGTAAAGATATTTAAACCAAAACTTCCTTTTCTGTGCTAGGGACGTGCAGACCCTGGAGATACAGAGACCAATAGAAGAAGTCCTTGGTGCTAGGGGAGCTAACTTCTATAAAGGGAGACAGACATGAACAGGTAATTACAGCAGGTGTACATCAGAAAGAGAAAGGCATAGTACAGGTCTGGGGGTTGCAGGGACCAGATATCTTAGACACCTGACCTGGCCAGGGGGCAGACGGCTATAACAGTTCTGAAGCCAGAGGAGCAAGAAGCAGCCAGGGAAGAGGGACTGAACAGTATGCTCAGAGCTGGAAGTGCCCACAGAGACCAAATGGTTCCACCTCCTAGGGAGTCCATCGCCCTAGGGACAAAGACTCAAGTCTGGCCTTTTCACTAGAGGAAAAGATTCAAATTAGCATGCTCAGACTTGAGGGAAGTGACTGCAGGCTGCAGTTTTCAATTAAAGAGCTTTGTGGTCATATATTCTAGGGGCAGGCCCCAATCTTGTTTTCCCACTACAAGTTAATCTTGGCCTCTGGCAGCTTAATTTATCTGTGTTTAATTCAGGGTGGGGAGGAGCACGGGGAAGGAGGGAGCAATCCCTGGGACTCCTTTTCTTCTTTATCTTCTCATTTAGGGTTACTGATACTTTGACAAAAGTTCCCTCATTTATAAACCAAAGAGTTCAGGTGGAGGTTGATAAGGTCCCAGTGCTGGCTGACTAGCTGGGGAACTTTTTCAAGGCTTCCCATCTATTTCCCCTTTTAGAGGACTGGCAAGAGATGAGTGAGCATCTGACTAAGAGGCCTTTCTAAGCTTCCTGTATCTTAAACTCTATGACGTTCTTCAACTCGATGAAGAAAACAATATAACTTCTTTAGAGATGAAAGGACTTGCAAGCTGTGATTCTCTCCAGCCCAGGTGAACCTTACCAAGACAAACAGCCTGGCCAAAAGCTGTTTTCTGATCCAAAATGTAGGGAGGATAGAAGCAGCCGGGTGTGTTTTATTCCCAAAAGAATCAGAGTAGGAACCCGCCACGCGCAGGGCCGGGGCGAGGAGTGTGCGCTCAGCCTGTGCCCGCCCAGCTCATGCTGACCTGCACTGGGCGCTCTCCTCTTCGTGGAAAGCCTTCCTGGAATCTCCCCCAAGTCCCTGCCCTCCCGCCCCCGGGCACCTGCGGGAGATCAGGGCTGGAGACCCGGGACTCGACCGTCTTCACCCACCGTGCCCCCACCTTCAAGCCGCGCCACGGCAGGTGCTCAGGGACAAACAAAAAGAAAACCGCTTTGAGCTCTACCTGCGCCGCCCCTAACCCTGTTCCAGCTGTTGACAGCGCAGCCACACACCCCTCACCAGCCCCGGCCAGCGGCATCGAGGCTCTCGGGTGCCCGGGGTGGCTGCCCCAGAGGACCCCGCCCTCGCCGCCCACCCGCGTCCCCTCCTCCCCATGGCGCCCAGGATTTACCGCCATGGTGAGTACGCGGGGTGAGCGCAGGGACGCCTCTGCCCGCTCGGGTCTCCGGGTGCGAGTGCGTCCCGCCCCCGCCGCCGCCGCGATCGCCACCCGGGCCGCGCGGATCACATGGGCCGGGCGAGGCGGCGCGCGGGCGCCTGGGAGTTGTGGTCCCCACGCGCGCCCCACCCCGGCGGCTCGGCCCGCGCCCAGTCCCGGCCCCACCGGCGCGGCGCTGCGTCTCCCGGGTGGCAAGCAAATGGGAACACCTGCCGCGTCAGTCTTGTCCTTTGCTGTGTTGCTCTTGACTGCGTGTTGGCAGTTACAGCAATGTTTATTGCTCCTTGTAATAAACCACTCTGAGCTTAACACAGGTTGAGCTGAAAATCGAAAAGTCCATCCTATGGACAGAATAGCACAATGTCCCAGACTTTTAACGTTGTCATAAGAAGAATTGCACATTTTTTTTTTCTGTTTAGAAAATCTTTTCCAATGGGCAATGTTCCAGCACTGTTGTAATTTTACTTTGTTTTTCTTTGTTTGCAAGGGTAGTAATCTTCCTTTCTTGGTGGTATTTCCATTTTCGTGTATTGCCAATTCCTTTCATTGATCCAGTTTTTGGCCAGGGAGAATTTTGGAGCTAGAGGGCCTTTGACAGTATTTGATCCTTTAAATATTTAGTAATCCTTTGCCAGTCATCCTATGAGTAAAGGGGCTCCTGGAAGAAACCCTATAGCGAGCGACAGTGCTAGGAGATGTTGAGTGTGGAGCCGACCTCAGTTCAAATTCAGAGCCCTTGACTTTGGGACCTTTGGCAGATAGCTTTATTTTTCTGAGCCTGGCTTTCCTGGTCAGTAAAATGAAAATAATAATAGAACCTACCTCACAAGAGTATAGTAAGGTGTCAATAAAAATATATGTGTTATATATATAACACATAAAATATATGTGTTATATGGGGCTCAGTGGGTAGGCCACCGGCCCCATATACCGAAACCCGGCCCCAGACAAACTGGAACAAAAAATAGCCGGGCGTTGAGGCAGGCGCCTGTAGTCGCAGTTACTCAGGAGGCTGAGGCACGAGAATCGCCTAAGACGTGGAATTGGAGGTTGCTGTGAGCTGTGACGCCACGGCACTCTACCGAGGGTGATAAAGTGAGGCTCTCTCTAAAAAACAAAAAAAGAAAAAAAAAGAAAACCTATGTGTTAAATTCTCAGCCTAAAACCTGGCAGTGGGAACTCACTCAATAAATCGTAGCTGTAGTCATTAATGGCAAATATTTCTATCCTTTGAAAAAAGTTGTCTGCAAAGTGTAAGGATGGTCAGTCTTTTTAGTGAAATAATAGAAAAATCATTAACTCCTAGTTTTTCTTTTTTTTTCATTTTAAGTTCATTTTTAAAAAATTAAATCATAGCTATATACATTAATGCATTTATGGGGTACAATGTGCTGATTTTATATACAATTTGAATTCTTATATCAAACCGGTTAACATAGCCTTCACCTCGATTATTGTGTTAAGACATTTATACTCTACACTTAATATATTTGACATGTACTCTTGCAAAGTGCACCATAGGTGTGGTCCCGCTGATTACCCTTCCTCCATCCAACCTCCCCCCTGCCCTTCTCTTCCCCTTCTCTTCCCTCCTTTATCCTGGGCTATAGTTATGTTTTATCTTTCATCAAGAGTGGGTGATTATATATTGGTTTCATAATAGTACTGAGTACATTAGATACTTTTTCCTCCATTCTTGAGATACTTTGCTAAGAAGAATATGTTCCAGCTCTATCCATGTAAACATAAAAGAGGTAAAGTCTGCATCTTTTTTCAAGGCTGCATAATATTCCATGGCATACATATCCCACAATTTATTAATCCATTGATGGATTGATGGGCACTTGGGGTTCTTCCTTGACTTAGCAATTATGAATTGGGCTGCAGTAAACATTCTGGTGCAGATATCTTTGTTGTAAAGTGATTTTTGGTCTTCTGGATATATACCTAGTAGAGGAATTGCAGGATCGAATGGCAGGTCTACTTTTAGATCCCTAAGTGTTCTCCAAACTTCTTTCCAAAAGGATCGTATTAGCTTTCATTCCTACCAGCAGTGCATAAGTGCTCCTTTCTCTCTACATCCACGCCAATATCTGTAGTTTTGGGATTTTGTCATGTGGGCTACTCTTACTGGAGTTAAATGATATCTCAAAGTGGTTTTGATAAGGACTAAAATCTTTCTGTGTGCTTTTTTCTCTTGCTCACAACTGCCCCCTCTCCTGTGGATTTCTGTTTTCACAAGCCATTGGAGAGCCCAGCAGATCAAAAGGAAATGTAAGTTCTTTATTTTTATTTTATTTTATTTTTTTTGCAGTTTTTGAGCAGGGCTGGGTTTGAACCTACCACCTCAGGCATATGGGGCCAGCGCCCTTCTCCTTTGAGCCACAGACACCGCCCAGTTATTTATCTTTTACTTTTCTACAACTCCTTTGCCTTTTAGAATTTTTCCCATACCTTGGAGTCCCCAATGACCAATGGAATGTGAACAGTCAGGCCTCAGGATTGGAGACACATGGAAAAATACCTGTCTTCAACTTTGCTGTAGGAAAAACAGACACAGCATTCACTCCTGAACTTGGCTACAGTTATTTTCCTTCTCCCCCTTAAGTTCAACTACCCACGGGACCTCAGGGCTGGCATTTTTCCTTTCTTCCTTTGGGGGTGCCAGCCATTTCCTTGCTCTTTGCTCTCCCCCTTCCCCCACTCCCCCCCTTCTAAAATAAAAAATAAACTTATACTTTCATATCCAGATCTCAATCTAGAAGAATTCCTTCTTTGCACAGCTCCTACTGAGCTTACTACACCCATCAAAAAGGTGAAGCCAATTCTTCAAGGTCACACAACTTCTAAGAGCCTCGATCTGAAAACTAATGGGGGTTAGAGAACAGTCAGGGATGGGGGAGCAGGGTTGGGGGAGCTTAAGGAGAGAATGAGGGCCAGGGCCACCAAGGCAGGTCAAAGTTGAGAGGGAGGGCTGCTGTCTTGGATGTGCCAGGTGGTTGGGAAGCCGCAGGAGAAGGGCAAAGTGCATGCTTGAAAAATCTGGAACCCAAGAGCTAGGGAGGGATTTGGGGATTTGGGTATGCTTTTTCTTTCCTTCTTTATTTTCTTCAGATTAACCAGGTCAAAATATTTGGATGTGCTTTTTCTCCTCTCTGGGACTTACCTGGAAAGCAAGAGTAAGATTTGACCTCCATACAAGCTCCCTTGTAAAAAAGCCTTATTCATTTGACTGTTTTGGTTGGCTTTGTCACAATTTGATGACCTTCATGTTTAGTTCTAACTTCCTCATGGGTGTTGTGGTTGCAACACTCAGCCCTACAGTCCTGAAGTGCCCCATTGCTTTCTGAGCCACCAGAGAGACTCCCCTCCCCTAGCCCCTTGGCAGAGACCTTGACGCAGAGCACAGGATCCTAGCTCAGAACAGTCACCCAAGCCTAGGTCTATGGCAAGAAATTCTTTCCAGATTCTATATTTCAACAGCCCGTGGACTTCCCTCCTCTCAAGGAACAACAGAGTCTGTTATCGACTTTCCAGTACACACCTAGAGCCCCTGGGACAGAATCCCTAATCAAGAAACATAGTGCTGCCCTGGGTGTCCCAGAGACCACTGAGGGGCCCTTTAACCTGGACGCTCAGCTTATAGTCAGTTGGTGGAGGGGAAATCCAACCAGTGTTTTCTCTTTCTGAGGTTCAATAGAGGAACTTGAAGCTCAGCACGTAATAACTGCAGGATATCAGGCCTTTCTGTGCAGACAAGGCTGTGAGACCCCGAAGATACCACCGTCCCTCTCTGGGTCCCAGTCCCCCCATCTGGACAGTGAGGAGTGGAATGGATGGATGACCTTCACAGGCTGCTGACCTGCAGCTATAAGTGAGCTTAAGGGGGGGGAGCCAAACGCTTTAAGGCCATGACTTTTGCACGTTTCTCGTGTAGATCCATTCGGCTAGCCTCCTGTGCCCTCCTGCCTGTTACCTGTTATTTCATATTTATGCCACGAGTACCATTGTGTATCGCAGGCGCGTGGCATAGGGAGGCTGACTAGGGTGTCGGACAGCTTGTGTGTGTTGCAGTGGCTCTCAGCCTTCCTAATGCTGCAACAGTAGCAAAATTACGGTTATGAAGTAACAACGAAAATAATTTTATGGTTGGGGATCACCACAACATGAGGAACTGTATCAAAGGGTCACGGCATTAGGAAGGTTGAGAACCACTGGTGTAGAGGGTTATGCTCAGTGGACTTTGTGCTGCTAAATCAGGAGAAAGCAGGAGCCAGGCCACCAACAACCTGAGGCCATGTTTAAAGCCAGGAATTTATGCTCAAAGAGGAATCATCAAAGGGTTTTTAATTTACATTTTTCTCCCTGCATTGTATTCCTTCTCTTTTTCCTCCTAATGTTACTCTCTTAGTGAGGCCATCCTGACCACCCTTTTAACACTACAATCTCCCTTTGTACCCCCTGCCCACTTTGCTTTATTTTTCCCCATAGTGTGTATCACCTGGTAGCATTCTGTTTAATTCCCTTATTCATTATTCCTTTCTCTCCACTCAAATGGAGGCTCACTCTAAGAACAGGGATTTCAGTGTTTTTGTTCAGGAATGCATCCTTAGTCTCTGAAATAGCACATGTCACATTGGAGACTGTCTTTGCATATTGGATGAATGAATGACTGAAGCCCTAAAGCCAAGTAGGCAGCCATTTTGCACTTCATTGCTTCAGAAAGGGGAAGTGGCAGTAACAGACGCAGCCGCCGAGATGCGGTGGTTTTGTTCCCCAGGAGCATTGTGGCTGATTGAGGTAGTTTGGAGGAAAGTGAGAAAATAATTTATGGAGAAACAGGAGGAAGAGCAGCTTCAGTCCCTCACCCCTGCCTTGCCCCTCCCCTACCTGAAATACCTGACCACAGAGGAGGGAGTAAGAACTGAGGGTTCTACAGCAATGGGCCTGGGCCAGCTTTGGGCAGAGTCACCAGGGCAGGCCCCAGAAGGAATGGGGCAGGGTGAGGCTCAGCAGACAGGACAAATATGCCATGTCCAGTGCCTGGTATGGAAGGAGCAGTAGAGACACCCAGAGGCCTTGCAGCCTGGGGCTAAGATAGCAAACCCAAGCATAACCCTACTTCCATGAGCTCAGACTGGGGGAGAGACACAACTAATCATACAAATAAACAAACAAACCCCAGGCTTGAGTTGTGAGGTCTTAGGAGAACTTTTGCAGATGAGAGGCAGGTGGGGGACGAGATCCTGGCAAGCATCCCATCCTCTGCCCTTTCCCTTGGCACGTTCTGGGCTATGAATATCTTTCCCTGCTCACTGAAGCCATTTAGATGGGCCTGATTCCTCCTTTGTCAACATCCACCTGGGTCTACATCAATAATTCCCCCTGTAACCACTTTCCTTCCATTTGCAAAGGCTCTTGCTATCTCCCTGGATCCTTGCAGTAAAGCCCGAACCAGAAATAGGTGACCACCCTGGAGGGGGAGTGGGACTTACTCAGGATCTACCATGAGTCCAGTGGCAGCTCCAGGGCCCCTACTTGGCCCTGGCCTGGAACTGTGGCCAACTCTAGAAGGTTGTGAGCAGCTACCGCAGCTTCAAACTCACGTGGCTCATTAGACTAGGTTGCAAGATGAGAAAAGGGGAAGCTTCTTGTCTGGAAAGGCCTAGATATTTTTGCCCATATACATCATAGACACTTCCCGGAATAAACCCAAACAGGACCTTGAGATCCATGTTTCTTTTGAGTGGTGGTTTTAAAACTATAAATTCTTCGACATTCCTCCGACCTCTGGGCTTTCAGTTCTCTCTAGGCCAATCTTAGTCATGAACTTAACAACCAATAAATACAGCAAAAGCCATGCTACACAGCTCCCGAGGCTAGGATGTAAAAGGCAAGATGAAAACAGTTTTGGAGAACAGTTGCACAACAATGTAAATGTTGTAATGTAAATGCTTAGTGCTATTGAACTGTGCACTTAAAAAGGGTTAAGAGTATAAATTTTATGTTGTGTATATTTTATCACAATTTTTAAAATTAGGCCCCATTCATACAATGGAATATTCTTCCAACATAAAAAGGAATGAAGTACGGATACATGCCACCACATGGATGAACCTTGAAAACATATGTTAACTAAAAGAAGTAACAAAAGGCTACATGTTATATGATTGCATGTGTAGAAAATGTGCACAACAGGTAAATCTACAGAGACAAAGCATAGCATTGGTTACCAAGGGCTGGGGATTGGAGAAATGGGGAATGACTAGCAATGGGGATGGGGGCGGAGTTAAGCAATGAAAATGTTCTGAAATTAGTGGTGATGGTTGCACTGTGCGACTATAATAAAATCGTACACTTTAAAAGGGGGAGTTTTAGAGCATATAAATTATATCTCAATAAAGTTACATTTTTAAGGCAATGCAGTTTTCACCAAGTACGGTAGGTCTTTCATTTTCAGAGCTCTTAGCTGTCAAGTGTAAAATCTTTGAATTCTCTGAGGCTACCATATTGTAAGGAAGCCTAAGCCACATGGAGAGACTATAGGGAGGTGCTCCAGTTGAGAGCCTGATTGATCTCCCAGTTGTCAGGGGCATCACCTGCGATCCCTGTAAGTGATGCCAATACAGCCTTTGTCCGGGTGGCAGTCAGCTCTTGGTTTTTGGTGTGCTCTTGGCCAGACACCCCAAAGTGTCAGGTCCAGCCTCACAGACGGTTATCCTGGTTCTTTGGCTCCTTGCTTGGAAAAATCACAACCAGTGCCAGTGGGATGGAGTGACCACAGGCAGGAAGCAATTTCACATGAGTAGCTTTTTATTGTAGAATGGAACAGGTCTGTCTCCAGGAATGGAGACTGACAGACAGACAGACAGGCAGAAGACTGATAGGGAATTCTCCAGTCGTTTCCTTTCACTGGCCTGGTCCGGGGAAGGGCTGGTTTTCGGAAAGTGTAGGATGTTACCAAATGGTTAGCAGAACAAAACCATATAAGTGTGCTATGTAAGTTTAGCTATAGGTTTAAGAGTGCTGTGAGATTAAAAAAAAAAAAAAAGATTGAAAATCCTGCTCTAGATACTTCATTTTTTTTGTTGTTGTTGAGACAGAGTCTCACTTTGTTGCCCTCAGTAGAGTGCTATCACATCACAGCTCACAGTAACCTCCAAATCTTTGGCTCAAGCGATCCTCTTGCCTCAGCCTCCTGAGTAGCTGGGACTACAGGCCCCACCACAATGCCTGGCTGTTTTTAGAGACAGGATCTCACTCTTGCTCAGGCTGGTCTCAAACCTGGGAGCTCAGCCAATCCACCGGCCTCAGCCTCCTACAGTGCTAGGATTACAGGCCTGAGCCTCTGTGTCTACATGCTTC
>CAUYRH010110512.1:0-14043 GCA_963574655.1 Perodicticus potto | reverse complement strand
GGGCAAGGTGAGTGACTGTATTAATGAATTGACACATTCCCTTCCAGCGAGGCAAGGTGAATAAATGTATTAATGAATGGACACAGTCCCATTCACAGAATTGAGGCCTAGGAAACTTATATGAAATTGACCTAGGCATAGGAAATGGGGGTTCCATTATTCAGTCATAAGTGCAAAGGAAGGAGACACCAAGGTGCGATGTCTCCCCGGGAGTTGTCTGACCCGTTTGGCTATTGGAGCCTCTGGTGGGGGTTGGAGGCCCCCCCTTGCCTATCGTATAGCCGGCTGGTTCCTCTGCTGGCTGCTGCACCAACACCACCAAGGTGGAGGCAGCAGGTCCTCCAGCTCAGCTCAACTGAGCTGGCTGGTGCGCCATCTGTCCTGTATCATTAGGACTCTGGGTTAACTTCTCTGGGATTCATTCACCTTTCCGGTAGGGGCCCACAAGCCTAATAATATTACCTTATTCAGCAATAGCCAAGATAACAAACAGCTTGGGGAGCGTTACAGTATAAATGAATTGACCCCCTACAAAATGTTGAAAGCCTGAACCCTAGTACTTCATGATCTAGATATAAGTTCTTTTAAAAACTGGTTAAGTTCAAATTAGGTCTTTTCAGTGAGATGTAATAAACATGAATTTTTTGTTTTGTTTTGTTTTGTTTTCTAATAGTCCTGACCTCTTTTTGTCACCTGGCTGGAGTGCAATGGTGCTGTGGTGCAATCATCGCTCCCTGCAACCTCAAACTCCCAATTCAACCAGTTCTCCTGCCTCAGCCTCCCAAGTAGCTGGGACTATGGGCATGTGTCATGACACCTTGCTATTTTCAAAACATTTTTTGTACAGAAAATTTTTCGTGCTACCTAGGCTAGTCTGCAACTCCTCTCCTCCAGACTAGCCAAAGTTCCTTCTTCCTTCTTCCTCGGCTCCCCCAAAGTTCTGGGATTTCAGGCATGAGACACTGTTCCCAGCCTTGTGTTCTTTTAAAAGACAAATTTAGAAACTAAAAAGATACCAGGGTCACATGTGCACGAGACTTGACTAAGAGAAGAGGCAGCAAGAGGGCAAACGTCTACAGGCTAAGGACAGAGGGCTCCGGGAAAACCAACTCTTCTGGAAACTTGACCTTTGACTTCCAAACTCCATTAAGTGTGAGAAAACAAATATTTGTTTTTAAGCCACCCCATCTGAGGTAGTTTGTTGTGGCAGTGATTCAGGACAAGGTGGCACCATGACCTGCTGCCTTAGCCCTGGCAGTGCTGATGCTGCCCAATGGAGGAACCAACTTGCTGGAAGGGCCGGACATCTAGGAGGGAGACACTGGCTCCTTGCTGTCTCCTCCAGGGGCACTTCTGACTAGTGAATTTCATGTAAGTTTCCAAAGTCTGAGCCTTCATTGGAGAGCTGGCTGTAACTGACAAAGACCCACGCCCTGAAAGTCAACATTGAGTTCCAGCAAAACTACCCTCTGCAAATATGTAAACCCCTGAGCAGAGAGCTCAGGAAAGACCTCAAGGAGGGAGCAGGAGAGCTTGTTCCCCTCCTAGGTTCTCTCTGCCAGGAGGTTTAGTTTTTGTAGCTGTTGTAATTTTGGTTTCTGTGAATAAATCCTGACTTACCATTAATCCTGTGGTCTGCCAATTCATTCTTTGAATCTGGGAGACCAAGAACCTGAAACTCCAGTATCAGCAGCCCCAGCAAACTAATTCAGGGAGCATTTAGAGAGGGGGCATCCTTAGGTTTCTCTCTCTTTTTACTGAGCATAATATTTCTCAATTACTCTCAGCAGATTTTCTCTCAGGTTCTGGTAGCACAGATGGGGTCACATTCCCATTGCCCAGCTGCAGCAGAAAAGGGTATATATGTAAATGTTTGGGATTAAATACAGAGAAACTGATGTGGGGTCTTCCTGACAGGAAGGAAGACAGAGGTTAAACATTGCAGTTAGGTAGGCAACTAATCACTTTCATAAGTTAGTGGCATATGAGGGAATAGCAGAGGGAGATTTTCTCAAATTTCAAGTTTTAAGCAGACTAGTTAGCAAGACTTGTGCAAATCAGAAAAAAAAGTCATCTTTCTTAATTATGCTTTATGACCATCTGTTATGTTTGTTGTAATAACTAAACAAACCCGCTCTAACTATATGCGAGTATAGGGTAATTCTGGGAGTTGTGATAGCGTAGTTCTCGGGCATTATTAAGAGTGGAATTTGAACTGAATCGTAAGGTATAGGTAGGGATGGGATAAAAACAGAATGAGTACATTGTAGCAAAGGACACATGTGAGCATGGCCATAGAGATATGAAATACCATGGCAACACTGAGGAAATCCAAGCTGTTCCATATGACGGTGTCTTGAGACACATGTCAGGGTGCAGTGAGAACTAAAGTGGGGGAAACTGATAGAGCTTGGTCAATGTAGATCTGGAATAAAGACAAGTTTTATGGTTTGAGTAGATGCAAATTAACACATATGGGAAGCGACACTATGGGAATGGAAGGTAGAAATAGTTTAAATGTGTTGAGTGTGCTATACTTGTAGAAGCAACTGTTGCAGAGGGGCTACAACCCTAGCTTGGGTTTTCTACACAAGTGGTCTAATTCTTTTCTCTGTTCCTCGTTACCTATAGGGCCATAGGACTACTATTTAACCTCTCTAAGCCTTGGTTTCCTTAGTATATTATCTCATATAATAATCTCACATATTATTATCTGAGATTCAATATAATGATATTTGTATCTGAATCAAAGGTTTTATGAGGCTTAACTATCGTAATGCATGTTAGACTTATGTATAAAGCTGTAAAAATCAACAAATGTAGCTATTCCTTTCTCCTTCTTTATACTCACTGTCTTTTTAAAATCTTTCCTTTTATCAAAATAAAGATACATGCTGGTTTTTGTGTCTGAAAGTCATGAAGTAAATCAATTTGAGAGATAGATTAAGGAGACATCATCATGAAGTGTTTAAAAATTATGAAAATGGATAAGATTGTTTAGAAATCTGTGAAGTCGGAAGAGCAGTGACATTTTACAGAGCCATGGGAAATAAATAATTTTTAAGAGATGACAGTAGAATGAAATTTCTAGCAAAGGTCAGAGGATGTTCAGACAGACGACAGGCTACTGAAGAAAACGTTTTTATGATATCCAAAGAGGTGAGGAATTTCAGGAAGAAGTGACTAATTTTTAAACATGATATTTAGGTCAGATATAGTAACTCATGCCTATAATCCTAGCATTTTGGGAGGCTGGGGCAAGTGGATTGCTGAGCTGAGGTGTGAGACCTGGTCTCTACTAAAAATAGAAAAACTATCTGGATGTTGTAGCAGACACCTGTAGTCCCAGCTACTAGGGAGGCTGAAGCAAAAGGATCTTTTCTAGCCCAAAGTTTAACTTGCTGTGTGCTATGATGACACCATGCCACTCTACCCAGAGCAACAGAGCAGGAGTCTGTCTCAAAAAAAAATAAATAAATAAATAACCAAATAAATAAATGAGAGACAGAGAGAGAAAGAGAGAAAACACAAAATAGTTAGATTTGTGTAATCCTATATCTATCTAAAATTTGTATGCTTTAAAAAATATTTAAGAGAGCTAGAAAGTCAAGAATTGCTCCCACCTAATGGGGACAATGTAACGGTATAGGGCACGCCTCCTGGGTACAGGACACAACTACAAAAGGGACTTTACCTAACAAATGCAAACATTGTAACCTAATTGTTTGTACCCTCATATTAATTTGAAATTAAAAATAAATAATTAAATACATAAAAAGGAAAAAGAAAAGAATTTAGCATAATGGTGCTGATTGCCAGAGAAGTTTTGCTTGATAACTGAGGCTAGAAGGGGAAATTGAGATAGAGCTTGTCTCCTGTTTTCAAGTAAAAAATAAACCAAAAACCACATTTGTCGTGAAAGAATAATTCTGAGTCAATAGGGCAGACTCTCTGACTCTTTCTCTTTCCTGTTTTTTAGTGTTTTATCTTTTTAGGGGGAGGAGTTCGATCATATTAACAGATGGAGCAGAAGATAATTTCAAGGAAAAAGGAAAAGATAATGAACAGGCAGAAATCATTGCCCTAAGTTTTAGTGAAAACAAGAAGCACAGGATAAATGACACAGACGAATTTTTCTATAGACTACGTTTAGAGAGAGCTGAGTAGGATGGAGAGAAAGACTGATAAGTTTGCAGGGGAGGTCAAATAGAGGAAGTCGTTTTTCCTGTGGGTTGCTGAGGAAACCAAACGCTTCCTGGACTTCCCCATTAAGGATGGGCAGTAACAAGCGGTTCCTCCCCCACCCAAACACATGCACCCCGCTGCAGTGGAGCAGTACAGGGAGCCCAGTGAAGGGCCAGAGAGATACAAAGCCCTAAAAGTTTGCTTGTTCCTTGATGGGTCCTTCGATCAGTTCAAAAATCCAAGGAAAATAAACAGTGACACCCCACTGTCTTGCCTTCATTTGCCATCCACTTGAACCCTTCCAATAAGAGAGACGGTTGAATTTACCACATAAAGTTGACACAAGAGCTGAAAGTTAATCACAGACCCTCTATGCTGTCATTGAAAGAGAAGGTTGTATATGATGCCACTTTATTAGTATCTTATATATACTATATATATCTTATATGAATATATATATAGAATAATATGGTAGACTATGAGGAATGAATGGGTGGCTCCTTCCCTCTTAGTTAATGACATGCACTTCATTGAGGTGACCATTTATGGTTGTTGACAGTAGAGTAAATGTCTCTGAGGACCTGCTTTTATAAATATATACATATACACACACACATACAGCTTATATATATGTACACACATACACAAACATATACATAGCTTATATATATATGCACACATATACACACATTTGTACACAGACACATATATTCTATTTGCTACATTCATACATATCATAGAGTTAATAATAAGTACTGAAAGTTACACGCCCATACTCATTGGGTAGGACGCCGCCACATACACTGAGGCAGGTGGGTTCCAACACAGCCCAGGCCAGCTAAACAACAATGACAACTGCAACAATAAAATAGCCGAGTGTTGTGGCAGGCACCTGTAGTCCCAGCTACTTGGGAGGCTGAGGCAAGAAAATTGCTTAAGCCCAAGAGTTTGAGGTTGCTGTGAGCTGTGACACCACATCATTCTATAGAGGGTGACATAGTGAGACTGTCTCAAAATAATAATAATAATAATAATAATAATAATAGTAAAGTACTGAAGAGATTAATTAATAATAGTTCCAGCCTAAGTCATTTCCTATCTTTCACATGTGCTCATTTTCTCTCTTTTACTATCTGATTTATTAATTCCTATTCTTATGCTAAAATAACAGTTTCTTTACTTATTTAATAAATTAATTAATCACTATTATTATTCAAGAATAAAATTTTTGAGAGAGAGATATTTTGAAGATAAGTAGAGATTATGGAAACCAGTCTGAAAGATTTGGGACAAAATTTACCATTAATCCAACTTATACTTTTGCTGCATACGCTAAAGAATATCCTTTCTGAAGAGTCACTATCTGAAGCCAGATCCACTCACTGCCTTCAATACATTTATTTATAAGAGACGATCTCTATGGCTCTCAAGCCATATAAGATCTGGCACTTACTTCCTTTCTGACTTCACTTCCTAGCACTCTTTCTTTCACTAACTTCACCCTGTCACTAGGCCTCTTGATGGCTCTGAACCTTCCAAGTCCACTTCCAACCCAGGGACTTTGTATTTGCAGTTTCTTCTGCCTTTTTTTTCTGGAGAAATATCTCACGTCTGGTTTCCTCGCTTCCTTCAATGCCTGCTCATACGTCACCTTAGAAGGCCCTTCCTGAAGGGTACTCTGCACCCAGTACTACTTGTTGTATTCGCATTGCTTAGTTTTCCTTCTTAGTAATTATTACTAAGTATTTATTACATATCACCAAATTCTATCATATGTAACATGAAAAATTGTCCTTCTTTTTTTTTTTTTTTTTTTTTTTTTAGAGACAGTGTCTTACTTTATCACCCTCGGTAGTGCCATGGCGTCACACAGCTCACAGCAACCTCCAAATCCTGGGCTTAGGCGATTCTCTTGCCTCAGCCTCCCGAGTAGCTGGGACCACAGGCACCTGCCACAACGCCTGGCTATTTTTCTGTTTTGCAGTTCGGCCGAGGCCGGGTTTGAACCCGCCACCTTTGGTATATGGGGCTGGCGCCCTACTTGATGAGCCACAGGTGCCGGCCAAAAAATTGTCTTTCTTGATAATAAAAATTCTACATCCCATGAGGGTGAGGCCTGTTCTATTTTGTTCAGTATTATAGCCCTAGTACCTACGATGCAGGGTCTAGACTGATTTTAAAATTTTAAAATTTTAAAATTTAATTTAGTGAATGCATGAAGAAAGGTAAAGACTTAGAGATTTAATTCTGAATTCTCATGTAACTGTAAATCAGTTGATATGTAAATTAATGTTATTAATTAACATTTTTTACTCATTATGTATGTGCAAAATGAAAAGGAAACAATGATATTACTTTTTTTCCCCACATTACACATTATAAATAGCCCTGCCACTAGCTCAAAAGAATGTTTGTGCATATTTGGGTAAAGCACCCTTTTCTAAACATATATTACTGTCATTTGTAGGATAAACATCATGCTAACTACACAAATTCATGAGTACAACAGAAAGGGCATCTCCTAGAGTTGGGTAAATCATCATGTGTGTGTGCATGTGTGTGCTTCTGTGTGTGCATGGGTGTGCATCTGTGTGTGTGCGTGTGTGCATGTGTGGGCTCTAGTTAAAAACTTTCAGCTAATTCTGAGCTGCAGAGTAAAAGGGCAGCATACGTTGTCATCTCCAAATTTAAGATTCTTGAATAGCGAAACAAATTATGGTTGGCAAAAGCACTACAAACAAATACTTTTTAAAAATGTATATATTTGGTGTATGCATGTATAGGGGGCATTTTAAAATAATAAAAATTCTGGAAGATGATCTATTGTCTCTTTGGGAGTGAATAATATATTTGTTTCCAAAATACAAAATTCAATATATACAAAAAATAAAAATCATGTGTACTCAATGCAGGCATTAGGGTAATGTATTAAATAGTAAAGTATGCAAGGCTATTAATACCTTAAAAGTTGTCAATATTCTTAATATGAGTTAAATTGTGTTTATTGTGGGAGAGCTAACTTGAATTACCAGTTATGTTAAAATCTCTACACGTTTCTACAATATGGCACATAATATTCTTCCAATATTTTATATTAACTCCTATTAGAAGGAAATAAATACATATATTTTCAGGTAGAATCAGGGCATGGTAGGACAGGTCCAAAAGTAATGAGTAAGTAATTTTAAAACTAGCCACTATATCTCACATATTGAGAGTGACAAAATCTCAAATTGGTAATAGGTCTCCAGGGATATACATATTCTGCACGGTAGCTCGAATTGAGAGTTTCTTACATCAGAGGAAATTGAAGTATCATTAATAGAGAAAAGCATCTCCTAGGAGTGGGCATCAATTCCACACTTCAGTTCCCAATCCTGCAATAAATGCAGACCGGTCCATTTACCACTGGTCTTATTATTTAGGGTCATACAACCTAAGGAATGCCTGTCCTGCTTCTATGTTGCTAACAAAAGTAGTTGTTAAAGAATTACTCCATAAAATATGAAATTCCATTTCAACAAAGCAATAGAGTGTAAGGAATTTAGGTGGGTAGATATAGTGATCTTAGAGTTTCCAAGTGCCATATTAAATCCTAAAATGGGATATTACTCTTGCCATATAAGTGAGAAAGAAAAAAAATCTTCCTAACATTTTTAGTGTATTTTGGTGTAAGTGAAATACAAGATATAGAACATTGGGATATCCGCCCTAATTTTCAAGTCCCATTAATAGCATTACAACACTAGTCATTTTATGCAATTATTGAAGCTCTTGATGAATAATGAGAACCAATCTTTTTCACATGTCATGCTTTGCATTTTATTTTACATAAAATTATATAGCAAATGCAGAGTTGAAGAAAATTGGATTGAAAGTATCTCTACCTTGAAAGGATAAACCTAAATATCGACTCTTTGGATAATAGAATGAAAAGTAAAATATAAAATGGATAACACGTTCAAAAATAGAACAAGTTACCGTGGTAATAGAAAAAAAAATTGTCAAATTGTGATTCTAAAATTGCCCCTTCTCCCTTTGGCTAAGATCAAGTGAAATTGTGGGTCTAAGAGAGACAGACCTGTTTCCAATTATTGATGTGAAAATAGTGATTCAATCTTGAAGTATCTCAAAATTATTAATAATTTCCTTTTAATGATTATTAAGTATAAAAATATAGAAATTATCTTTTAATTGGTAAGAGAAAATTTGTGCATACATATGTATAATTATATCAATTTCATCCAACCTGCTTTATAACATGCTCTATTTATTAGGATAGAAAACTATTGAGTTACTATTGAACTACCAAGAAAATTAAATAATTACTACTCTATCATTTAGCGTTTACACTGTCCATCCGAAAAGTCAATGACGTACAACAGAAAACATGTATTCCCATCTGTCTGCAGCATTCAACTGATATAGACAGGGTTTTGTTAATCTCAGCCGAGCTCAGTCATTTCTCTGTCTGCTGTTTCTGCTGTCTTTCCTTCTCCCTGGGATAAACAGGCTAGTTTAGACATATCCCTCTCTTTGCAATGGCAGAAAACAAGCAAACAAGTAGAAACATGCAAAATCCTTTGGAGGCCTATGCTCTGTCATGATCACTTATCACTTCCACCTTATTATAATGACCAAAGTACAGGAAATGTCTGAGTCCACATTTTATGTTTGCAAACATATATGGCAAAAGGCACATTTCAGGTCAGAGAATGGTAAACAATTAAATAATTATTCAATTGAGAAACAGGAAGAATTTTATTGATAGATTGAAGTCATCAGTGGAATCAATAAGCATAAGTTATCTTTGCAGACATGCATAGAGTCTAAAGTGAACACCAGCCGTGTTAAAAATAAAATCAGGAATGATTCCCTGAGTTGTGAGCTATCAGAATTACCAATCAACATGGCTTTGCAAGTAGAGATAGTAACTTATTTTATATAACCAGTGTCAGTATTCAGCACTTTTATTGGTTGGTTATGCAACCAACAACACCATAGCTGTTTGAAGGCTGAGAACAACTGTGCCTGTAACATGACTTACGTATCAATTTTAATCTTTTATGTAACGGCAAATTCAATATTTTTCTTTTGAGATTCTATACATTAAGTGCATGTCATCATCCTTGGCAAATTAGTTATAGTTGATCTGCAATGATTTTATTCTTTTTGGAGTGCTTCTATCATCTAAGAGGAATTTGCTGACCTTTTTTTAACATGTAAAATTCTAACTACATCTTTTCATTTAGATTGATGAATTGGGAAGAATCATGCTTCCAATAGTTATTTTCTATATGAAGAAGAAAATACCTGACGTGGTAGATGTAATTTTCACACAGACTATGTATATGAGTAGACTTTTCCCATTACGCTTCCCAAAATATCCTCAGATTTTGCAATAATTATGTAGTAATATTGGAAATGGTTTCAGTGTTATTTTTTATCAATAAAGAAGAAAAGAAATGGATATGATGATAAGTTAACTAAACAATATCCCTTCTTAAAATAAAAGATCCACTGAGGAATTGTAACAAATACTCTTATCTATGTTCTTTCACGTTCTTCAAACAAATTTTTATTTATTATAAATGTGTGATGAATCATATTAAGCAGGTATTTAGCGGGTATGCTAACAGACTTTGTGTCTATACAGAGCAGATCCTAATCTGTCACTCTGCACAGAATATAAGGTTAGTGAGTTCTTATTTATTTATTTATGTATTATTAATTTATTTATTTTGAGACAGTCTCAGTCTGTTGCCCTGGGTTGAGTGCCGTGGTGTACAAGTTCACAGCAACCTTAAACTCTTGGGATCAAGTGATCCTCTTGTCTCAGTCTCCTGAGTAGCTGGGACTACAGGCAGCACCATACTGCCTGAATTAATTTACGTGAAATAAAATATACTATGTAGACTTAAAGTTAGGGATATGTACTATAACTTTAGATGTATTCATTCACTCCATAAATTGTGAAGGTCATACTATTTGCCAAGTGCCCAGATGCGTAGGATAAAATAGTGAGTAAGTTTATCCTGGCCTATGCCCTCATCAAATTTCCATCCTCAGTTTTTATTATATTTGGCTTAGTTTCAAGCTATATAACAAAAATGTCAATGATCTGGAATGAACAATGATAGTTTCTTGGTATATTATGCTTCTTAAAGTGTCGCCCAATAGTTATTAAAAATTAACATTTATGTTCTCCACCAAGACTACAAGTTAGACACTCTGAGTGACCAGGGTAATCTGCATTGTAACAAGTTCTCTGAGTGATTTAATGCACATCAACATTTGAGAAGAACTGTTCTGTTATAAATAATATTTGGAGTCAGGAATGGAGTAGAAAGGCCAATGGTTTCATTTCTATGTAACCTCAGTTCAAAACCTAACCACCTTGACCTCAATTTAACATCTAACAAGTACTGAATTAACTGCTTTCTCTAATTATCTCACAGGGGCATTGTGAACAGAGGGTAATTTTAAATATAAATTATAGATAACATTCATCAAAGTTCTTGTGAAAGTTTAAAGAAGTAAAAAGATTTTGACATTATAAACAGGAAAAATCTGTTTCTAATTTTTGTTTATACGTATATCACCTTTTTTCCATTCATTCATTCATGGATAGAAACTTAGATTGGTCTTATATCTTGACCATTGTGAATACTGCTGCGATAAAACAGAGAGTATGGACATCTCTTTGACACACTGATTTCCTTTCCCTTGGATATGCTCCTGGTGGTTGGAATATTGGATCATCTAGAAGTTCTATTTTTAATTTTTTGAGGAGCCACTGAACTATTTTTCGTAATGCTTATATAAATTTACATTCCCATGTCAGTAGATAAGAGCTCCCCTTTCTCTGTATCCTCACCAGCATTTGTTAATTTTTGTTTTTGATGATAGCAATTTTAACAGGATGAGATGGTACCTCATTTTGGTTTTGAATTTCATTTCCCTGATGATTAGTGACATTGAACATTTTTTTCATATATACGTAAATACATATCTGTTCGCCATTTGTATGTCTTATTTTGAAAATGCTTTATTCAGATGTTTCATACATTTTTAAATCATTTTTTTTCCTATTGAGTCAAGTTCCTTATGTATTCTGGGTGTTAACCCTTTGCTCCATTCATAGTTTGCGATTTTCTCTTTTTCCATTCTATAGGTTCATTTTCAATCTATTCTTTTCCTTCATGGTGAAGAAGCTTTTCAGTTTAAATGTAATTCCATTAGTCTGTTTTTGTTTTTGTTGCCTGTGCTTTTGAGGTCTTTTAAAATAATCATTGCCCAGACTGATGTCATAAAGTGTTTCCCCTATATTTACTTCACTATTTTTATCATTTTAGGTCTTACATGTAAGCCTTTATTTTAAGTTGAATTTTGTAAGTGATAAATGATAAGAGTCTAGTAGCCAAAAGAAGAAAGATACGATTTAATAATTTAGAAAGATAAATATCAGAGACTATTCACTTCTCATGTCTTCCTTTTGCATTTATTAATTTAACAAATATTCAGAGTCTGCAGTATTTACTGGACTCTGTTTTGAACATTTAGGAGAAAAGCAGAAAACAAAGTGAATTTTAAAAATTTCTTTAGTTTTTACATAGCTCAAAAGCAGGCAATTTCTGGACATTACCTTTACAACTCTGCCTTCCGTCTAATGATGAAAATCATTATCTTAGTGATGCTCACCTCAGAAATAGCTCACATCACTCAGGCTCTGTAAAAGATTGCCGAAGTTCTTTCCTACCTCCAGTAAAAGAACAGAGATGTTCTCACTACACTCCTCCCCCTAACCCCAGGGAATCTTGTCAATCACAAACTTCTTACCTTCTGAAGGACAACATAGAACAGGCAGATTTTCCCTCACTATTCTTTTATATATACATATAAATATTTATAACATACAAAGATAATAAACATGTATTATATGTATAGCTTGAACAACTTTTAAATGAAGACACGTTAACCAATAATTATCAACCATTATATGATTTCCTTCCTTTAAGACATGCAGCTTTCTTTTTGGAAGAGTCAAAAAGATCTTTACTATGAATTATCTAAAAAATGTAAAATAAGTTACTTGAAAAGTCAGTTTGTCCCACACACCTGTGAGAGTACTTCGGGAACATTACCTTCGGATCATATGAGACTTCTAAAGAAGAAAGCTAATATGGTACCATAGGCTTTCAGAAGTAGGCAGGTAATAGGTAATCTTAGTTTAAGTGAGAAAAATATAGGCCAAACAGATTTCCTGACTAGGCCCCTTCAGCAGTGTCCAATGCAATTATATATTAGGTAATTGAAATACTAACTCACATTTTGTTTTGCTATTTTATTTACTAATCAGAATAGCTCTCATCAAATGAAGTCAAATTGCTGTTAGTGTTTTGTAACTAAAAAAGTGCTTAATAATTGTGTTAATAAAAGCTTTTAGTGATTTAAAAAAATGAGCATGAGCAGTAGTTCAAGGGCAAACAAGAATACAAAAAATTTGAGGTCTCTTTCTATCTTCCTACTCTTTGCGTCTTAAAGAATTGACATAAATGAACGATGAGCAGAAGCATATTTTGACTAGAAAGTTACCTCATCCAAAGGATGTGATAAGGTTTTATAGAGAGTGAAAACTTCATTTAAAGAAAGGCAAATTTTCCAGAATATTCATCCATCTCTAAGAGATGGGATTGATTTCAAAATCAAGTCCTATTTTTAAGTTGGGATTAATAGGGTCTTATTAGTCAGATAATTGCTTAGTTTTATTCATAGCATCACAGCAAACAGTAGAGTAATTGACATTTTTCAAATTAATGTATTTAGCTTCTGAGCCAGGAGAGTAATGGCAGAAAGACATCAAATACTTCTTCCCAGGGATTTTGAGGATCCCTACATGGACAAGAAATTTACATTGCTATGTGGTCCATCCTCTTTCCCACTCTTCACTCTAAGAAGTTGTACCTCACTAAAACAATATCTCCTGGATGAGTTCCTTTTTCCATAAGCACTCAGAAAGTTATTTATTGCCTTTTACAATGCTCTTTCTTTAAGCACTCCCTTTTGGTCACCATTGGCTTCTTTCAGGATTGAACTACACCTAAACTCTTTCCATGCCTCTCCTGGGTATTGAGTCACGCATAAAGGTACACCAACAGGCGTTGTTTGCTTTACCATTAATCTTATGCCAATGAAATTAATTTAAATAGTAAGATCAATCCATCAATGACAAGTTATATGTATTAGAGGGAAATAATAAATCATAGTGAGGCAACTAATCTAATATCGTATTATTTATTTTAATTCAATAATAAATATTAGTGTTCATTGCCTGGAAAAATGCCATATAATATAAAAATGGAGTCCAGAAATGAGTGATATAGTTGAGGCAAATTTATCTGGGATTCAAAACCTGCCATGGGTTTTTGGCAGTTTAGCTAATACAATAAATAGTGACATGTCATTGATTTCCAGAAGAACGCTGACCCTTCACTCTTCATTCTCAGCGCTAGGATGAAATCTCAGGCTGATTTTAGGATTTTCCTGCTTACTTTTACTTATAAAAATGTCCTCGTTTTCTTTAACTCACAGAAGTAGATATATTTTAAGGACTATTATAGTTATAATGCTTTGAAACTTAGGAATTCCCCAGAACTTCTACAGCAGTCTTCAAACAAAATCCTGATTAACTTGTCAAACTTCTTTTTTTTTAAATTGTCTTTATTATTAAATCATAGCTGTGTACAATAGTGCAATCAAGGGGTACAATGTGCTGGTTTCATATATAATCTGAACTATTTTCATCAAACTGATTAACATAGCCTTCCTGGCATTTTCTCAGTTATTATATGAAGACAT
>CAUYRH010110509.1:0-31813 GCA_963574655.1 Perodicticus potto | reverse complement strand
TGACCTAGGCATAGGAAATGGGGGTTCCACATTTAGTCCCAAGTGTAAAGTGAAGGAGACACCAAGGCACAGGTGTCTCCTCAGCAGCTGTCCAGCCTTTTTGGCTATTGGAGCCTCTGGTGGGCGTTGTAGGTCCCCCTCCTTGCCTGTCATCCAGCCCACTGGCTCTTCAGCTGGCTCAGGCAGCCTTTTCTAAGTGACATCCTTCTCTTCCCCACACTGTGCCACCTTGCCAACCAACCCAACTCTTGATAATATCCCATCATCAACTGCTTTGTAATGGCCAACTCATGGCCAGCTGGTCCCAACTACTGATCACAACGGGAGATCCTTTGAAGGTAAGTCTTATGATCTACAGTAAGCACACAGCTCTGTAAGTTAACCTCCCATGGGACTGTAACAAGTGAGCCAACACATGGAGGTGGTCACCGTGAAGAACTAGGCCTACCATACTGATACACAGATGTAGTCCATGTCCAGAATATCAAAATGAGGTCAACTTAAGAAGGTGGTCAGTTACGGAGGTTCTATTGCATGTTTGTCAGTTCCACAGTTAATACAAGATGAGTCACGTTAAGACTTCAAGACGACAATTCATCCAACTTTTGAAGAGAAGTCACGTTTGAGTTATTCATGCAATAAACATTTACGGAGTGCCTGATAAGTGCCAAGCTCTGTGGTTGCTGGCAAATTAGAGATGTGAATAAAAAAGGTACCACCATGGAGGAACTCGCACAGGCAAACTCAGGGTGTAGGACAACATGAGCGTGTTGCTGTAACACAAGCACAAATGTCATAGGAGTGAGTCACTCTGCAAAGGACCTGCGGGAAGACTACAAGAGAGGTGGGCGTATGTGCTGATTCTGGAAGATTAAAGGGGACCCTATCAGACCTGGAAGGAAAGTGAACACATTCTAGGCAATGTCACATCAATTGCAAAAGGTGCAAATGGCAAGAAGGCAGTCAACAGACCTGGGGCACAGCATGGCAGGGGAAGGGACAGAAAAAGAGGTGGCAAAATTATTACAGGAAGAGCATTGAAAAGGGAGCCAACATGACCAATTTCAGAGAGATTTAAAAACAACAAATACCAAACAAAGCAATAAAAACCCTTTGGGGACAAATGGAGGACAGATCGGATGGGAAGAGAGGTGAGTCCGGAAGATACTATAATAGAACAGAAGACTTAACAGTGATGAAGAGAAAGACAGATCTTAGAAATATTTAGGTGGCAGAAACCAATAGAATTTTCTGAGCAACTGGTCGTGTATTTCAACGTTAAATAAAAATAGTCTAGGCATTTACTGCTTAAGGAAAACTTTATTACTCACTTTTAAAATTACATATACCCTTTATTTCTTATGTTACTATAGCTAAGGTCAATTTAGAGTTGAGTATACTCCGTACTCTGACAAACTATACGAACATCGACTTTATAAATAGATGACGCATCATACTCTCTCTCTACAACTAATTTACAAAAGCATGCCCTAAATTCAAAAGTTGGCATATTGTCCCACTAGCAAGGATCTAACCAGACTGTGCTCCTTAGCTATACCTGCAGTCAGCTTAAGCAATCTTGCACCAAAGAACACACGGTTGTCTGAATTGTCCTGAGTCTCTGGGGGTGTGGGGAATTTAAGACCAGAATTGCTGTGGAGGTGTAAAAATGCTAAGGTTTTTATATAATATATTCCTTTTTTCAAATAAAAATGTTTCAAAGAGTATAAAAGATCTTGAAATACCAAGAGAGGTGACCTTTTGTAAGCCCATTCATGTTCTCCTGGGAAATAAAGAATAAAGTCATTCACTACCAAGTGCAATATTCCTCACTTCCACTTGCCTGATGAAAGGCGTCGACATAGGTAGTTTCAAATTAAAACACAGTTGGAGCAGGGAGGCTGCAAATGGATCTCTGCAAAGTGGGAACAGGACGTAACAGGATTCTGTTTATTAAAACTTGCATATAATTATAACTTGCCAGGAGGCCTTAATCTATAAACCCCCCCATCCTCCGGCCACCAGGGCAAGCCCTAAGATGCGTACATTTCCTGTAACACTGGAGGATGATGGGAAAAAGGATTCCACTGCAAAATGAGCACTATATCCACAATAGGAGCATGTGACTTCAGTAGGAAGGGGGCAGAGGCTCTTTCTAACAATTTATGTGAAAGCATTCAGGAGATCTGCACTTGCTCATTAAAAAGCCACCTCGAAGCCCAATTCTGGCACAAGTCTCATTACGGACAGAGGGAGGGCGTATCACTCACCAGGGACACAGCTGGTTCATGGCAGGCCCAGATTAGAACCTCCAGTGTCCACCCTCCACTCTCAGAAAACTCTTAAAATAACATAAGGAACTGGAACGCACAGATCAACATGCCCCAGAATTAGTTTCTATAAAATGAAAACTAATAAACTACTCAAGGTAATGTGCTGGCCATTTTTCTCCACTGATCATATTAAGTCAGAAGACAAAACCGATTCCAATTTTCTGGAGATGTCAGTTCAGGGCTTTTGTTGTATCTTTCTTTTCAAATCCTTTAAAGCCAAAGTATTAAAAATGTCTCCTTTATTTAAGATGCTACTTAAAATGACAAGCATCAAACGAAAAATGTGCCCTGATTTTGCTTTCTCATTCATAAGAAAAGACTTTTATGAACATGCTGTGGGAAAACTGTGTAGTGGAAAAACTGCTTTCCAATTTTACTGTCTAAAACATGGGTAGCATTGTACAGGATGGCCATAAAGTTCATGTGCAATTTTAAATTGCGCACTATTTTAAACTGCACATGACATTTTGGCCACCATGTATAAGGCATCTAAAGAAGCACCCATCCCCTGGGATTGCAAGATGGGAGAGTGAAGAAAAAGAAAAGTTGGTATCA
Source organism: Perodicticus potto (assembly GCA_963574655.1). Lineage (NCBI taxonomy): Eukaryota > Metazoa > Chordata > Mammalia > Primates > Lorisidae > Perodicticus > Perodicticus potto. The sequence goes on along the minus strand of CAUYRH010110509.1, from coordinate 28,925 downwards.
TTATTTTCACGAAGAGGTCACTGTCGAGACCGCTTGTTGTAGTAAGAATGATGTTTAATCCTCTGTAGGCCACAGTTCTAACAGCTTCATCAACAAAAAGTTTAGAACCTTGAAAATCATTTCAGGGAGGTACATGAACCTGTGTTCATACGTAAAGTGCTAAGGATCATACAGATTTCCCTCTTTGTGGGGAGGTTTACTATTATCTCTAGCTAATTAATATCAGAATTTCTAGTTTTAGAAAATGGAGAAGAATGATTTCATATCCATTTGGTCCAACCCCTTTTCTTCTTCAGATAATGCCATCCACATTTTATTATTCATCATCTTGAGTTGAACAAAAGGCAAGATTTTCTCCCCTTCTGCCCAGAAACCACCATTGAGAAATTAATATTCAAGGTGAACAATGAACTCATCTCATGGCCTGTGAACTCACTGGTTGCTAGGCAGCTTGTGAATTCTTAGGACTACTTTAGATTTGGTAGCAGGAATTGGGAGCTTAAGCAGTCATGTAAGGCATGGTCTTCCAGATTTAGTTTCAGAATTTTCTGTCCTTTTGCAAGACCTTGTTAGTTTTATAGGTGCCTGTTCTAACCTCTTGAGCTTCAGTGTAGTTTATCCTGAAGGTATAGGAAAAGCCGAGGCTAAATGTCAACCCTAGGGCTATAAATCACCTTTCGCAGAGGTAATTACTTACTAGTGGAGAAAAGAATTTGAAAGGGTGCTGTCTCATTAGAAAGCTATTACATGTAGTAGAAGCCTACAGTTTGGCTTGAAGTACCTACTGTGTGATACTTGTGCTGGACCAAAACAACAGTTCTTAATATCTATTTCTAAAAATTTCCAAAGATCTCTCATTTCCTAAGGTATTTTTAAAAGATTGTTTCCCATAATCTTCAGGAAATTTGAGTGGGGGGACAGTTTCTAAAAACAGTCTCCTAACTGAAGTTATTATAAGTTATTTAGTATATCTCCAAAGAGGCATTTCAGGTCCTTTAAGCCCAAATCATTTACCCACAACAAAAAACCCCTTTTTACTAAAAGAGAACCGTAAGGGAAGTAGTTCTTACACCAAATCTTTGGACAAATAGAAGAAATGGGAAAAGTCTCATGTGTTTTTAAGCTGCTTTGTTTTGTACTTCACTTTGTATGTCTATTCAAATCCCAATCACTAGCCTGACACAAGTAGGTTTCCCTACAAATCCTAGAGGGAACAGAACTTCTTACAAATGATCTCAAAATGTATGAACATACCATCTATTTCTGTCAATACTCATATTTTGAAAGGAATCATAATTTGAAAAGAAAATAGGTTAAGATTCACACCCCCAACCCATCCCCCCAAAAGTTGTGTGAGAAAGTCTCCACCTAACTCTCCCAATGACCATTGCAGGTGTTTGTCTTAGTATTTACTAATTCCTTCCATTAACACCAATATCTGCTTTTTATTCTGTGTATGAGCTAACATTTAAAATAAAGAATAAACGATAGGCCTCCCTCCCGGGGCAAAAATCTTATTATATCCAACCCTACAACCGCAAGAAAATCTAGCAAGGGACTTTGCTTTTGGAGACAGTCTATAAAATGCTGAATGAATGACATCACTCTCCTCTCCCCACCCCCACCTTTTGATCTTCTGGTTCTTGGCAGTAATCTGGACAGAAAACCACCAACTGAAATGGGTTATCTTTCATTATCACCATAAGACTATCTCACCTTTGCAACTCAAGAAATGAAATACGAGAATCAAATATAATTAAAAGCTGCTTCTTTAAACCCTCAAAAAATGCCTTGCAGCACCAGCAGAAGCAGAGCTCTTTTGCAAAGGATGAAAATATGATCCTAATGAAGCAATGTCAAGAGAGATAAAAACAAGATCCATGGAAATGTGCCTGAAATTTGTATAGAGTCTTGCAGGTTTGGGTGAAGAAATTATGGCCACCTACCCCCTAGAGCCTCACACTTGCTGTCAGTACTGGTTCCTTAAGAGGCACAAGAAAGAAAGGAACTGTTAAGTGTGGAATGAAGACATTTAAACCCCAAGTACATGAAACCCAGGATTATCTAAACACTCAGTGCAGACGCGGGTTTATGTACATACATGTTTTGAGGTTAGGTTTGGATTTAGATGTACTTCAAAATTTACTGCCACAGTCTAAAGAATATAGCAACCACAACAGTGACTTAAATGACTGAAGTATAAACTGTAGTTGTGACTTCCTTTACAAATTTGGCTTTTCATGAAACAGAAAAATCAAGGCAGCTTTATTGCCAAAATACTATAACATCCTCATGTTGCCAGATTTTGCTATAAAAAAGATGGTTATTTTATTTGAGTTTTATATTCATGGAAATGTGGTCACAAGACATTTTTAAGGCATGAGATACTGACCCCAGTTAAAAAAGGATTTGCTGTTTTAGGGGAAAGATAGTAAAGCTAAACTATTAGTACTAACCACAAGCTTAAAACAATCTTCCTAGTTAAGACAGGGCTTAAAATAATTTGGTATAGATCGGTGGTGCAACAAAATCTCAGTTCTCCCATTACGTTGTGTTTGGAAAGAAATAATTTTTTTCCAGAATGAAAAATACATAAAAATCAATGTTGTACACATCATTACATACATACAAGTGGTTAACAACAAGTAAGGAGAAAGCCAGGATAGATTTCCCCTTCCTTCAGCATTTCCTCAAGTATTTTATCCCTGGGTTCCCAAATCATAAACCAAAGTCATTCTGTTTGTGTTTCCAAAAAGAACAGGCTCTTACTACTAACAGCACTGCATTTTAAGATGCAACCTTTTCTGAAGCCCTCGCTTCCATTTACTGTTCTGTTTGTCCTTCCTATCTGACAAGCAAATAAATACACCGCACAGCCCCCATTCTTCCCATACAACCTAATTCAAAGCAACATATGTTAAAACCACACAGTCATGTGAGCGTTCAAGCCGCGCGCACACACCATCACCCCACAGAACGCATTCAATGAGCTCCGGTCTCCGCGTGCACATCAGAGCGGCCTGAGATGTACGCAGGACCATCCAGGGCTGTGCATGAAACCTGTTCCCTCGTAAGAAAAGGGGGGCTGTTTAAATACCCACTGAGGTGAGTGGCCACAATGCAGGAGCAAGCCAGCCCCGCACGGCAGGCAACACTGCACGCAGGCTTGTCCCAAAGCTCCAGGAGGCTGCAGCGCGGAGCTTGCAGTCATTCCTCTGCCTGCAGCCCAGACGCCCGGCTCGTCCCCCGCCCTTATTTTACCTAACTAATCCCCAAACCCCATATTGAGAGGGCCTGCTGCGGAGCTCGCGGAGGTACAAAATGGTGGATGGGAGCTAATTTTGTCTGGCTTTTCCCTCTAACTGAGCGCCTCCATCACCACCGGGCCGCGGTCACCAACCTGACGTCATGTAGCCCCGCGCAGCCGGGGGCGCGAAGGCCGCGGGGAAGCGCTTGTGCAGGCGGTAGTCCTTCTCGCTGCGGGACCTCATGCGGTCCGAGGCCCGATCCGAGAAATCCGAGCTAGGCCAGGCTCGCCGTAAGGTTGTGCTCCGGGTCTTCTTCATGGTGGGGACGGCGCCCCGCTGCCCCGCGGCTCCGGGCCTCAGCGCCGGGGCGCAGCGCGCGGCTTCATCCGTCTACGGCGGGCACGACCCGGGCGGACTGTGCGCGCATTTTCCCAGCCCCTCCTCGTCGGCGTCTACACCGCCAGCGGCGGGGCCGGCCCCCCCCACGCGCCCCCACACCCCCACGGCGAAGGCTCCGCGTTTACACACGTCCCACAATGCATTCCACTTCATTTGCAATCCGCCCGGCTTGGAGCGTCCAGATTCCTGGGGGGAAAGGCACGTTAGGAGGCTTCCCGGCCGGGAGGAGGCGGAGGGGCGGGCGGGGTGGGGGCGCCGGGGCCGGCAGCGTGGAAGCGACGGGAGCGCAGACAATGGCCCGATTCAGCGCAGGAGTGCTTGGCCGACTGGGGCCACCGCACAAAAGCAGCCGGCGAGAGAGGAAGCCCAGGCCTCGGGGCTGACCCGGGGCCGGGCGCCCGGAGCTGGAGGCGGCTCAGCGCAGGGCGTGCGGATGACAGCGTCCGAGTCGGGTCCCCCTGGGCCTGTGCGCCGCGCGGCCCGCAGTCCCCGGCGCGCTCTGGCTCTGCCTCCCCCGCAGTCCCCGGGAGGCAGTCTTCATTCCCGAGCCCAGGACCCGAGCAGGCTCTGCGGGATCCGGGAGGAAGCCGAGCGGTCCCCGCGACTGCAGCGCCTCGTCAGTCTTCCTCCTCCCGAGGCTCGGGGTGGGGTGCGAGTGCGGGGGCGGGTGGGTGGCTGCGCCGACACGCATGTGCCCCCTACACATGCATGCTCCTACTCACTGGCCGAGGCGGCGAGGGGGGCCATGGCTGCCAAGGATGCGGAGCCTGGCGACCGCCACCCGCGCGGTGGCCCGGCTGCTCGGCCGCGGGCGCACAGAATGGCCACTGAAGGGCAGGAAGCGGGACAGCCGCCCAGTCTCGTGCTATTCACCAAGCAGCCTCAAGTTAGAGCGCGGATCCTGGCAGGCTCTTCATTTTCATGTAAAACACCCGGCGGCGGCGGCGGCGGCAGTGCTGGGACCCCGGCTGGCGCCCCAGCGCGGAGTCGCGCTTGGATATTTACATATTCTTAGGCTGCCCCCTCCCCCCTCGCAGGGCCGGCGAGGAGCCTGCGTGGGAACCGGAGGGCTGCGGAGCCCGGCCCGGCCCACCTGCGCCGGCCCTGAAGGTGGCCAGAGGCGGAGGGAGGAGTCGCCACCGCGGGTTCCCAGAACGCCGGGGCGCGCGGTCCACGCCGCCAGGCAGACGGTACCAGTGGCCTCCAGCTCTTCCTATCGACCCCCAGTGCAAGTCACCACCAGCCGGCTACACGGCGTGCAGGTCCACAGCCCCGGACGCCGAGCGGCTCTGCACAGCTGTTCCTGGTCCGACAACCAATCGCTACAGGACAATGCGCGCGGCGCTCGAGCGGGGGCGCGGGGAGGGGTGTGGGGGGAGGGATGCGCCGCTCGGGCTGGGGCGCAGGGCCGGGGACGCCGGACCGGACCCAGAGGTCACGCCGAGTTAAAGGCGTCCAGCCACAATGCTGCTAACCCCGACGAAGTTCCACCACTGCTGTTTTTTGCAGAACAGCTTATCTTGACATTTGGGTTTGCAAAAAATGCTTTGGTGCTGTGAACGACAAAAATAAAACCTGACTTCCATTATTCAACATTGCATTTTAACATGTTTGCTCATTTTTTCATCTGTGACAACACAACGTTCAAAATCATTTTTACACTCTTGTTTCATATTCGCGGGTGCCGAGATGCAAGATATTAAATCTTGATGGGGATATGCTCTAAACAGGCATAAAAATAAAAATTAAGCAAACTGGCGCGTTCTAAGGTTCGAAGGGGTTAAGAGTGATTAAGATTCAGGAAGTGCTATTCCAAGGCTTGAATTCTTTTAGGGGCCCGCAAGGTTCTTGGAGAACCAGGCAGAGGCTCTGGGGTTAAGCCACAGACATTAGAGCGCCTAGAACCGGAGCTTCCATCGTTCAAAACCGCAAACCTGTCCTCCGTAACCTGGACATGGTAACTATTTACTCTTGGGATACCCGGAATAAATAAATAATCATTAAGTAACATATGGAACTTCTATTCACACTCATTAAAATTTATTTCTAACTGTAAACCAATTTACTAATGCTCAGTGGCATTTTTTTAAGTTAGGAAAAGGACAGTCCCTCAAAAAGGCACACTTTATGAAGTGGGTTCTTGTAAAAACTGCTAAGAACATAAAGACTATAGCATTAGAAACTAAAGAAGGCTAACTGAAAAGGATCACAGAGGTAATATACGTAAAAATAATTATAGTAATGAACGGAGAAGTGACATTTAGATATCTCAATTCAATTCAACAATTACTCAGTACCTCTCATGAGTCAAAAGCGGTTATAGGAATGATTATAATAGTTTGATTTAAGGCTAATGGATATTGCTGTGGCAACTGTGATAGTCATTCACTGAGAAAGTAATCATTGGCCATCTAGTATAGGCTGACGTTGTGATGGGTGCCCAGCGACAGAACTTGGCCCCATAGCAAGTAAATGCACAGATAGTGCTAAGTACTGTGAAGAAAAATAACCTCTCTAGGAAATGACAGTTGAGCTGAGACCACAGCATGAGGAGCCACTGAAGCAAAGACTAGGAGGAAATGGTATTTCATAAAGTGGGAACAGCCGTGAAAAAGCCATGAGGTACAAAAGAACCATGGCTTCTGTCAGAAGAAGTGAAAGAAGGTCTCAATCAGAAACAAGTTTGAGATGAGGTCACGGAGGGAGGGAAAAGCTGGATCAGCCGCCGGGCCACGCTGTTCTATTACATACTCTGGTCCAAGGGCAAGGTGTACCACTGAAGGCTTTAAAGCAAAGGAGTGCGAGTTTGAGAATTTCTAAAATAAAAAAATCTCAGAGGAAGCAATCAGTTTGAATAGGGGGGTTGGCTCAGAATATTTCTGGAAAGTAAGTTTGAACCACATTTCACTAAAAACTAAGAAATACTGATCTTCATATGAAACAATGGAGGTGAGTTGATATGCAGACCTTTCAAGGAGGGGCATCATACAGAGTCCATGGCCAAACAGCCTGACATATAAGAATCAGGTTGGAAATAGGCTGGGTTAGAAGGAGATCAGATGGTAAACCAGGACAGGAGTGGGCAGCTCAGGAGACCATGTGGAGGGCAGGCTTAAATCCAACAAACACCACGTTGTAAAACCAATCTGATCTGAAGACACTTTAAAATCAGACTCAGTCTATCCATCTGTATTATGGGTGTTTGCAACACCTATATCCCTACTCCCAGTTTCAAATCTCTAAATTTAACCTCAATCATGCATGTGGGTCACAAATTATCCATTAAGTAAGCTCTATTTTGTCACCCCACTATTCAATACCGGGAAGGTTAGAATTAAATTTTAAGAAGATAAAGGAGATGATTTTTATAGTTTTAGTATTCTTTAACCAGGCTTAAGAATGTGTATGTTTGATATTTATATACATAGTACATCAGACAGATTAGAGACACAAATTAGACAGATTTGCTTGGTGACTCTAAGTAAGTATAATTGATTTTAGACTTGTAATATTAAAATGAAAGGTTTAAGAATTTTGACTTTAAAATTCTCTTCTTTTAAAACTTTATTAGATTGACTTACAGTTATATGAAGTTAAGAGTTACTAGAATGTAAACTCTATGAAGGGAACAAACATTTTCTGTTTCACTTCATTGTTGTTCATTGTTCTGTTTTGTTCACAGTTGTATCCCCAATGCCTGGCATGTACTTTATAACTATGAAGGGCCAGTTAAGGACTTGACAAGATTTGGGTTGAAGCCTTCCTAGTCAGAGGTAACAACCGCTTTTTAGAAATTAAACATACCAAGTATATGACACCAAAGGTACAGGCAACAAAAGAAAAAGCCAGAAAAAGTTGACAATGAAATTTTTTAAATTCGTGCATCAAAAGATATCATCAACAGACAAAAATGCAACCCACAGAATGGGAGAAAATATTCGCAAAGCACCTATCTGATAAGGGGCTGATATATAGAATATATAAAGAATTCCTATAACTCAACAACAAAATCCAAACAACCCCATTCAAAAATAGGCAAAAGGCTTGAATAGACATATTCCCAAAGAAGATATATAAATAGCCAAAAAAGCACATGAAAGGGTGCTCAATCAGTAATCATTAGAGAAATGCAAATCGAAACCACAATAGAAACCATTTCACGTCCATTAGGGTTGATACTATCAAAAAGCCCAGAAAACAACAAGTGTTGAAAATGATGTGTAGAACTCTTATGCACAGTTAGTAAGAATACAAAATAGTACCATCATTGTGGAAAACAGAATGGATGGCAATTCCTCAAAAAAATAAAAATAGAGGCCAGCAGGCATGGTGTCTAATACCTGTAATCCTAACACTCCGGGAGGTCGAAACAAGAGAATACCTTGAACTCAGGAGTTTGATACCAGCCTAAGCAAGAACGAGACCCTGTCTCCCCTAAAAATAGAAAACCTAGCTGGGAGCGGTGGCAGACACCTGTAGTCCCAGCTACTCAGAAGGCTGGGACAGGAGCATCTCTTGAGCCTAGAAGTTAGAGGTTGCTGTGAGCTATAATGCCACGGCACTCTATCGAGGGTGACAAAGTAAGACTCTGTCTCAAAAAAAAAAAATTAAGGGCGGTGCCTGTGGCTCAGGGAGTAGGGGCCTGGCCCCATATGTCGGAGATGGTGATTCAAGCCTGGCCCTGGCCAAAACCTGAAAAAAAAAAATTAAAAATAGAATTACCATATGATCCAGCAATTCCACTTCTGGGTATGGGCCCAAAAGAACTGAAAATGATGTTTAGAAGAGATATTTGCACACCATGTTCACAGCAACATTATTCACAATAGCTAAAATATGGAAGCAACTCAAGTATCTATTGATGGATGAATAGATAAGCAAAATGTGGTATAGACATACAATCCAGTATTATTCAGCCTTCAAAGGAAAGAAGTAATGACATGCTATAACATGGATGAAACTTGGAGACATCATGCTAAGAGACAGAAGTCAGTCACAAAAAGACAAGCACTGTATGAGTCCACTTATATGAGGTGCTTGCAGTAGTCAACATCATAATACGTGTTGGGTAATATCTCTTGCCACCTTTGTTAGGAAACTATCTATAATGCTCTTTTACCAACCTTCCAAGTCTGTCTTCAAAATGATAAACCAGAAAAGTTTATCAAGTTGTTCATCTAACTAAAAACACCAGTTCCTCGTGACCTTGGTCTATAGACCCTAAGTCCAACTATGCGATCACCTTTTTTAAACTGTCTCATACTGAAATACTATTTCTACAAATGAGTATGCGCAAGAGGCATATTTGTTCATTTGAACAACCTAAAGTTAAACCCACAAGGATAAGCAAAGACAGCCCCAAAATACGATTAACAAAGCCAAGAGCAACTAGGCATGCTGTCACAGAGAACAGGCTTCCTCTACAAAGACATACTATTTTTCTGAAATCCAAACAGACAAATAATGGGTTTTGTCACATGAAGTCCAACAAGCCTCTGGATGAAACAATAGTTGATTTAAGTCACTCAACCTCTTCACAAGTTGAGGGGATAGAGTAGAATTTTACTTGCCTGATTTACATGATTTTTCTTTTCTTTTCTTTTCTTTTCTTTTCTTTTCTTTTTTTTTTTGAGACAGTCTCCTAGGTAGAGTGCTATGGTGTCACAGCTCACAGTAACCTCAAACTCTTGGAATTAGGTGATTCTCTTGCCTCAGCCTCCCAGGTAGCTGGGACTACAGGTGCCCACCACAATGCTCAGCTAACTTTTTTTTTGTTGTAGTTGTCATTGTTGATTGGCAGGCCCGGACCAGGTTCAAACCTGCTAGCTCAGGTGTATGTGGCTGGCGCCCTAACCGCTGGGCTACAGGCACCAAGTCAATTTTTTTTTTTTTTTTGAGACAGTCTCACTCTGTTGCCCTAGGTAGAATGCTGTGGCTCACAGCAACCTCAAACTCCTGGGCTCAAGAGATCCTCCTGCCTCAGCCTCTCAAGTAGCTGAAACTACAGGTACCCACAACAAACGCTGGCTAGTTTTTCTATTTTTAGTATAGACAGTGTCTCACTCTTGCTCAGGCTGGTCTCCAAGTCCTGACCTCAGGGGATCCTCCCACCTCGGCCTCCTAGAGTCCTGGGATTACAGGCATGAGCCACCAGCACCCCACCAAAAAATTAAAAAAGTAGAATTTTAGTTGCCTGATTTACGGGATTGACAATTTTAACAATTCATAAGTAAGTCTTTAAATGTTCCCCCTACATCACAGGTGTGCTCTGTATAAACAAATGTTAACTCTTGCTTCTTTTTGCCAAGCTCTACCAGGTAGAACAAGTTCTCTTGTGGACCGTCCACGACTTTCTCCATGATGTCTTCCTGAACTTCTTCATGCCACTCAGACTTGACTAACCCCAACAGTTTGAGACCAGCCTGAGCTAGAGTGAGACCCCATCTCTACTAAAAATAGAAAAACTAGCCAGGTGTTGTGGCAAGCACCTTTAGTCCCAGCTACTTGGGAGGCTGAGGCAGGAGGATCTCTTGAGTCGAGGAGTTTGAGGTTTCTGTGAGCACTCTACGCAGGGACCTTGGTCTGCCCTTGCATTTTCCTGCAGATTTAGAAGCCCCTCCTATTACAGTACGGACCTCACTGTACTGCAGTTGACACCACACAACACGTGTGCCTGCTTCTCTGGCTTGGTGCCCCATGAGAGCAATGACTGCTTTGTTTATTGAACAATGTCCCTGGAGTACTTGATATGTGCTAATAATGATTCTAGATACTGGGATACAAAGTTCAAAAAATAAATAAACAAAACAACAATAGAAACGAAATCTTTTTTTTTTCTTTTGAGACAGAGTCTTATTCCGTCCCCCTGGGTAGAATGCCGTGGCATCATCATCGCTCACAACAACCTCAAACTCTTGGGCTCAAGTGATTCTCTTGCCTTAGCTCCTGAGTAGCTGGGACTATAGGCGCCTGCCACAACATCCAGCTAGTTTTTCTATTTTTAGTAGAGATAGGTCTCACTCTTGCTCAGGCTGGTCTCGAATTCCTTAGCCCAAGAGATCCATCTGCCTCGCCCTCCCAGAGCGCTGGGATTACAGGCATGAGCCACTGCGCCTGGCCAGAAACAAAATCTGTTATTAAGGGGTCTACATCCTGATGGGGGGAGACAGCAATAAACACATAAATTTGTGAACTTGTATAGAATATAAAATAGTGGTAAGGGAAATAGAAGAAAATGACCCAGAGAGAAGACTGAGACAGAAGGTTTGCAATTGAGGATGGAGTGGCCAGGAAAGACTTCATTAATCATTTATGTCTAGTGCCTTTCAAAAAGTAGGCCCTCAATAAAGTATGCCACCAAATGCTAATTTTAGGCTCTCTACAGTCCCATGCCTCGAGCAGAGAGGTACATCAAATGCCTGTGGATTTAACATCATAAAGAAATATCATATCAATTTCATTTTCCCTCATATCCACTTATAGATAAGAATCCCTGCATCTAAGGAAAAATAAAGCCTTATGTTTGGACATGTCTTTACAGGCTACTCAGCCCTATAAGCAAAGCAGACGAGGCAGAGTTGCTGTTGTAAGTAAAGATGAAAAAAATAAGGCTCAGAGACTGTAAGCTACTTGCCCAAAGTCACACATATCTTGAAGAACTAGAATTCCATTCTTGAGATTCCTAATCCCAGGATCTTTTTTCTTTCCTCACCCCACCTCCCTAAAGCCTGAGGTGAGCAGTTACTAGATGTAGGGTTTCCTTATTAATTGTTGTTCGTGTAGTCTGAATGAAGCACATACAAATCTTCGTATTGCCAGAATACCCTCCACATTTTTAGGCTGTCTTATTCATAAGGTCTGGTGATATGCATATAAAATAGAAGACAAATTTATTCACTTGACTTCCCCAGCTCGCTTATACAGATGGTACATGAGATTTAGAACACTAAATCCACATGCCTCCTTCAGACTAATCAATCTTGAAAGTTTTCTTTTCTCAATTCTGCTTGCAGGCCACCAGAGAGCTCCGTCCCAAGCCAATGAAAAACCACACCATAACACAGACAGAGTTTACAGATAGATCCTTTTTCCAACATGTGGCTTCCTGTAATTTAAGGAAATGTTATACATGAACAATTAAAATCATATATCAAAAAAGAAGCAAAGCTCAAATAGTTTCCTGTTTTATTAAATCACAATAATTGTAAAAAAAAAAAAAAAGTCCCCAGATATTTAAATTCCAGACTCTGTTTAAGAATCACTTCTTTAACTCCAGCAAATTATAAGGCTTTTGCATTATCATTCAATAATTAGTAATAACATTTCTAATGTTAATATTGAGTGAAAAATATAGTGACACTATTATTTAATGATTTTTGCTAAATCCACTTGAAAGATTTTTTTAACTTCATTTCAATAGTTAGCTGTTTAAGTAATGAGGTTTATGGATAATCTTAAATCTCCCTATTATTATTCATATGAAATGTGGCATTCTTATTTCAAACATAGAGGGTTAACCATATCCTAACAATAGTTTGCAGTAGCTTTCATTAGAATTACCATATTACTTATTATTCAACTAGCATGATTTTTAAAGTAGAAAGGATGCTATCAATTATACTAGAACAAAATGCTTAAACTAGAATCCTCCCAGACAAACTGGGACATATCATCACCCTGTTTCAGGTAAAAGGAAGCTGGTTGAAACAAGACAACTTTTGCTTTAGCAGAGGAAAAAATAAATCTACGTGGAGAGTTAAGACAAATTACCTGTGGGATCAGATTTTTTAAATGTAAAATAGTAAGGCCAGGTGTGGCGGCTCACGCTTGTAATCCTACCACTCTGGGAGGTCAAGGAGGGGTGGATGATTGCTTGGGCTCAGGAGTTCAAGACTAGTCTGAGCATGAGTGAGACCGGCATCTCTACCACAAACAGAAAAACTAGCCGGGCGCGGTGGCAGGCGCCTGTAGTCCTAGCTACTCCAGAGGCTTGAGCCCAAGAGTTTGAGGTTGCTGTGAGCTATGGCGCCTCAGCACTCTGCCAAGACAATTGACTCCAAAAAAAGTCAAATAGTAGGGTTTGGGGGGTTATCGCTATCTGTTCCTTTCTCATCCTTGACTAAAAGGGTGAAGAATCAAGGTTGGCTATTAAAGTTTAATTTAGACATATTGAACTGGTTGTGTAATGACTCCTGCGTATAAAAGAAAAAAATAATTGGCTCAGGCAATTGCATATATAGGCGAAGCCTTCCAGTAACAAAACACATAATCCAGCGTATCTAGTACAACCCGGGCTCACTTCTATCTTGTCCTCCCATCCCCCCCAGGGGTGAGGGAACACCACTGTGAAGAGGACAACAAGCTGAAGACAGTGGCAGGGGAGGACGGGGACAAGTCCTACCATTTTACACGTGGAACAGAACACAGCTAGAGTGGATCCGAACACAAACAAGACTGGATCCAACAGTCCACACCTAGTCTCACTGACAAGAGCATTTCCAAGTGGCCCTACCTCTGTGCCAGGGAGGGATTGCTATCCCGGTGGCTTCTTGGTAGGAAGGAGGGAAAATATCCTAGAAATGGGATAAGGCCTAACTCAAATTAGATACTCCAAGAAAGATCCAGACAATGGCAATAAAAGAAAGAGTTAAACCCAGAGAGAAAGTGGGACACATTTTTGTTCCATAATCTGAGACTCATTTCCACAGGACATCTGGTCTAGCTTCCTGGCCCTAGATACTCTGTTACATGTCATCAAGTCCTTGGAGATGAACCTCCAATGGACTTTTCCAGAGTAATGACATATTTTTAAACCTAAATTGTAGGTATAAGGAAATCCACCCATGTTTGGTATTAACAAATCAATATCTCTGCGGCATCACCAGCTTGATACCAATGAGCAGTAACAATTGCACATGTGCTATCTTAAACTAAGGTCCTGTAACAAGTGAAAAGTGACTGCCTTGGATGAGAGGCTCAGTACATCCTCAGGTACAGCTTCTCAGAAGAGCACTGGTTTGTCTTTACATGTCCCTATACACACCACCACAACCTCGGCATTTAAAATACAAAAGCCGAGGCTGGGCAAGCTGGCTCACATTTGTAATCCCAGCACTCTGGGAGGCCAAGGTGGGAGGGTCGCCTGAGCTCAGGAGTAAGAGACCAACCTGAGCAAGGGTGAGACCCTGTCTCTACTAAAACTAGAAAAACTAACCGGGTGTGGTGGGCACCTGTAGTCCCAGCTACTCAGAAGCCTCAGGCAAGGGGATCACTCAAGCCCAAGAGTTAGAGAGGTTGCTGTGAGCTATGATGATGCCACTTACCAGGGCCACAGAGTGAGACTCTGTCTCAAATTAATTAATTATAAAATAAATTTGTATTTAATTAAACATAAAGCTCAACAGAAGGTGATTTTATGCACCTGTCAGAGACCACACAGAGTTCAAGACCTGCAGGGGTGGATCACACCCATGGAAGCAGGGTGGGGGGCTCTAGACTGTGCTGTGAGCAAGTGCAGGGTCTCCAGGGGACTCTAAGGCCTAGGATGGGGCCGGAAGGCAGAGAGGCCTAAGCTGGCTATAAGTTCTCTTGACTAGCCCTTCAGAGTTTTGCCAGGACAGAGACTTTCCTGCAAAGACTGAGCTAGCGCAAACCAGCTCCAGGGTTAAAAGCCGAGGTCCTGGAATACCCCGGTGGGTGTATGAATCCCAGCACCTCCGCGTCCCAGCTGGATGAATACATGTGTCCCACACCTGTCCTACCAACTCTCTCCTCAGTCCTTCCTCTGTAAGGGGGAAAACAAAACCACCCACCTCCTCAGGATACTGTCACATTATTGATTAGTTAATGTTCAGTAAGTGTTAACTTAGTTATTGGTCCAGGGCTAGACACACAGACGAGGACTCCTTACCTCCAGGTCGGGTGGTCAGTCCCAGACGGCTCAAACCGTTCCGCCACACTGAGTGATTCCAGCTCTCTCTTTCTCATTCTCACCCTTAATTCCATCTCTTCCTCCCTTTCTAGTGTTTCAATGATTCTTAACGTTAAAAAATCTACAATGAATCACTGTCTCCACCATTTTCCCAAACACCACAAGGACTTTTGACTGATGGAGCCCACTGGCTTAGGGGCTGCAGTTTACATGGCTCCCTTCCCTTCCCTCTCCCTCCCTCCCTCCTTCCTCCTGCTTCTTTCTCCTCCCTCCCCCTCTGTTATTCTTTCTTTCTCCTATTTTTAAAAGGTCAGACCTTGCTGAGAGTCACCCTATTTGCCAACCCTTTGCATGGGCAGGCTGGAAGAGTGAATGGAGCTGGATTTGTATTTTATGAGACTGGAAACACTGTCTAAGATTTCCTCTGGAAATTTGTCATTTTTTTTTAAATCTGAGGGATTTTTAGGATATATAGACTGTTATATTGCCGGAAATGGAAGCAAGCAGCTTACACTTTCTTTTTTGGTCTCTAACGAGCAGTAATCCCTTCGCAATCCATTATAAAAATCTAGGGAATGTTAAAAGAAATACCCACATATGCACACAGGGGGAAAGGTTTCCAGCCATCCTTTAATATCTTCGTAATGTCACCTAAGTTATTTTTTTCTCTCTCCCCCCTCCTTCTCATCAGTGGGCTGAAGGTGGCAGGGCCACTCTGGGGGCCACAGAGAGGAGAGGCTCTAACAGGGGCGCACAGGAAGGCCGGAGGTTGGGGGTGACTGAGGCACACGGAGCCAGGAATCAAGAATCTTAAACTCACATCTTCCTTCTGCCACTAACTTCTCTGTCACTTAACTTCTCTGTGCCTGTGTTTTCTCACCCATCTACCTTGGGGAGGTTCTGGGGAACAGTGAGCGTGGGGAAGGAGCACGGGTGTGGATGTGCAGAAACACGAGTTCTACCCCAGGCTCTGAGGCAGAAATCCCTTAACGCGCTGCGAGTCTGGATGGTTTCACTTAGAAAAGGCGGGGATCACATGAGACGGCCCCTATGGCCCTTTCCTCGCTCAAATCCGGTGACATGTAATTGTAAGATAATAAACATGAATATGCTCCGAAGTCCACATAAAGCACTATGTGAATATATCTCACTGTTTACACAGAATTGATTAGAGCTGGGGCAATGATAAATAAATAACAGTACAGAAAGTCATGGTAAAATTTTACTTTGCAACAACAGGCATAGTGAGAAAGAAATGCTTAGGAACTTGGCTCGGCGCCTGTGGCTCAATGGGCTAAGGCGCCAGGCACGTACACCTGAGCTGGCGGGTTCGAACCCAGCCCGGGCCCGCCAAACAACAATGACGGCTGCAACCCAAAAATGGCCGAGCGTTGTGGTGAGCGCCTGTAGTCCCAGCTACTTGGGAGGCGGAGGCAGGAGACTCGCTTGAGCCCATAAGTTGGAGGTTGCTGTGAGCTGTGATGCCACAGCACTCTATCCAGGGTGACAGTTTAAGGCTCTGTCTCAAAAAAAAAAAAGAAATGCTTAGGAACTCAAAAATTACTAAGTTTGACTATGGTCTATCTCCATCAGCTTACTGCCAAGCACAGAATTTGAAGTCAGATTTTAAGTCCTGCCTCTGCCTCTTACTGCCCCTGTATGCCTGGATAAGTTTTGCCTTTAAATGCTTTGGTCTTGTCATCTTTAAAATGGGAACAATAATATTACATCAGTGACAAGTTTGAATAGGATAATCTGTGTGGAGCTCTTGGCTCCATCAGACACACTGGAAGCCATCAGTAGGTGTCAGCTACTATGGTTTTATAGTCCCTGCTATAGAAGACAAGTAAATGGGGGGAACCCTAGAAGGTCAAAGATTTTCACTGCTTATTTAATGAATATTTAGTGTTATTTTAGGAGAAAAGTTTATTTTATTTCCTAACGAGTAAAGTAGAATGAAAGTAGGGATCTGGCTACCCTTTAGTAACTTCAAGAAATGAAGGCTTGCAGTGTGGGTGGAATACACCCAACACACAAGGTGCCAAGGGATTCCTGCATCTGCCCCACTGACGGCCGGATCCTCCACTCGAGCAGCCTCTGGACTGTGCTGCCCCAGCTGTGGCCTGGGCTGTAGGACACCTTCTTCCACCCCATCGGCAGGGCTCTCCCCAACCCTCCAACACCAAGCAGACCTGGAAACCAGTAGGGTTCCAAAGAGATAATGAGAAAGATTTTAGAAAGAATTGCTACTATTCAATAAACTATTGTATTACAGAAAAAAACAATACTCAAATAATTCTATAGACTGGGTCTTTAAACTTGATGGACTTGGCTGGGCGCAGACAGTCATGCCTGTAATCCTAGCATTCTGGGAGTCCAAGGCAGGAAGATCACCTGAGCTCAGGAGTTCAAGACCAGCCTGAGAGTAAAAGTAAGACCCCATCTCTACTAAAAATAGAAAAACTAGCCAGGAATGGTGGTGGGCACCTATAGTCCCAGCTACTTGGGAGGCTGAGGCAGGAGGATCGCTTGAGTACAGGAGTTTGAGGTTGCTGTGAGCTGCGACACCATGACACTTTAGCCTGGGTGACAGAGTAAAATTCTGTCTCTAAGTAAATAAATAAATTTTTCCTAGTTGGATAAAAACATGCTGACTGCTTCCTTTCAGCTTTCCTGATTTAGAAGTGACCTCATTCCCTACTTCCCCTAAAGAAACTCCATCCTAATTTTTAAGGACTTTAAGATGGGCAAAATGCCAGCCACGTACACTGGAGCTAGTGGGTTCGGATCCAGCCCGGGCCTGCCAAACAATAATGACAACTACAACCAAAAAATAGCTGGGCGTTATGGCAGGCGCCCGTAGTCCCAGCTACTTGGGAGGCTGAGGCAAGAAAATCACTTTAAGCCCCAGAGTTTGAGGTTGCTGTGAGCTGTGTGCCACAGCACTCTACCCAGGGCAACAGTTTGAGACTCTTGTCTCAAAAAAAAAAAAAAAAAAAAAAAAAAGATGGCATAGCCCCACAGGTCTCTGTTCTTGCTAAAAAATAGGAACTCCGAGTCCTACCCAATCCCGCAGTCACACACGCACACGCCTGCCTGCGGGCACACACACCGGCCCAGGCCAAGACTTGTCTCCGCTGCACCCACATGGGCAGGCCTGCAGACTTCTCTCCTCTCTCTGGTCCCTGAGTCTCAGGCAGTGAAACAAAGTGTCCAAGGGTTTTGAAGTGTGCTTGTCTCTCTGAGGACAGTCTGGGTGTCCCAGCTGTGTCGCCCTTCACCCCGACTGCAGCCTAGTCAGTCGGGGGCTCCTCCAGTCCTACCTCAGCCCCAGCTTCACCGAACAATGGTGAAAGCAGGGCACTGGACGGCGGGGCACGGCATGATGGCACCTACATGTAGGGGCACGGGGTGGTAAGGGTGCCTGAGAGGTGACCGCGGGGATTAATCTAAAATCAGGGTAGAGTTTCTTTGGGGGAAGGAGGAGGCGATTTCACTTTTGAATCAAGAGAGCTGAAAGGAAGCAGTAAGTTTTTATCCAATCAGGGAGATTTAAAAGAAGAGGCAGCCAAAGAGAGACATGGGCAGGCTGGGAGAAGACCGTCCCTGGGACGGGAGCGGGGAGAAGGCCTGCAGCCCAGAGTGAAGGGAGTGAGCAGTGGAGAAGGTCAGAGGTGGCCCAGAGCACCTGGACTGAAGGGTAGGTGCCCTGCAGACCCTGTCAAGTCCCTGGCGGGCACCTTTCAGACCCTCTGATTCAAACCTGCTGCACTGTTAGAAGGCAGAAAGGCCGCCTTGATGAAGGGCTCTGGCCTGCCACACTCGGCTAACTTCATGATTTTGTTTTCATTGTTTTGTTTTTTTAAGGTATTTGTATTGGTTTGCTTGGGCTGCCATAACAAATACTCCAAACGGGGTGGCTTCAACAATAGAAATTGTCTCATAGTTCTGGAGGCTGGAGGTCTGAGATCATCAGGGTTGGGGCCTTCTGAGGGACGTGGAAAGAATCTGCTCTAGCCTCACCCTGAATTTCCAGGGTCTCACTGGCAAAATCTTGGTCATTTCTCAGCGTGGAGTGATCAGCCCTGTCTCCATGTGGCATATCCCCATGTCCAGATCCACCCTTTCTGTAAGGACATCAGTCGGGTCAAAGGCCCACCCTGCTCCGGTCTTACGTCACCTTGACCAACTACATATGCAACAACCCCATTTCCAGATCAGGTTACATTTTGAGGCAACCGGGATTAGGACTTCAGTGTATGAATTTGTGAGGAACAAAATCAGCCACATCAGTGTTGTGAGGAGAACCCTTAAGTCTTCAGACTTCTAACCAAAGCCAGATTCACTAAGGGGGTAAAAAAAACAAGGAAAAAAGATGGCTCAATAACGCATCAGGAGCTTCTTTGGCAGTTTATCAAAGCAAAACGTCCCTTTTGGGTAAACCTGTAGTTTCCCTGACAGGGAAGCAGCCAACTGGTGTTCTGTGCTCCAGAGAAAGGGAGAATTTGCCCCCTTCCCTAGCACAAAGCCAAATTTGCCCAAAGAACAAGTGGTAGAATCAGCTCTGCCTCATAGCCACAGGCATAACTGTGTGGTTTGAGTGCTCTCCAGAGGACTGGAGTGGAGGAAAAGGGTGGGGAGAGTAGCACTTGACATGTTTGACTCTTGTTAATAGAAGCCAGGTCTGCCCCCCTCCACAGACGTGGGAGCCTCTGGCTTCTTCTTGCCAAGCCCCAGGGCCAGAAATGAGCAAGTCAGAATAAGAAGTAACCACACAGATTGGCAAAGAGCACACAGGAGAACACATTCAGGTCCCAGGAAGGCTGGGCCGCCTCAGCACTGGCCATGAGTCCTCCCTCACCACAGCCAGGAGGACACAGGACATGGGCTTCAGGGTACCTGGGACCCAGGTGACATGCCAAAGAGGCAGGGCGTGTAGAATCCTGGTGTGAGACGCACTGGGCCACTGCCAGGCCGTGTGATCATCTCTGGGCATCAGTTTCTCCAGCTGTAAAATGGGGATAACAACAGAGCTCTCGAGGCTGCCGCAAACTGGAAATAAGTTCATATATGTGGACCACTCAGACCTGGTTATTTCCACCTTTTTTATCCCAAAGCACACTTGAACCTATAACTAAACTTCAGTAGCACACTTAAATTATATTGATCCCAAAAAAAGAGTAAAACAAAGAATATACTTACTATGCTGTGAACTTCTCTTGAAAATAATTTAATTAATGATCTTTAAAACTTTTTTGGCATGCCCAAGATCCTCTCACAGCATACCAGTTGAAAATCACTAGCCTAGGCCAATGCCTGTTGAAGAAGCATGAGAAATATTGGCTACTGTCTGGGCAGAAGAGTTGAAGGCGCTTCTTGCTCAGAGCTTACTCTTTAATCCTTTGAAATGTGATGGTTCTCAGGAATAAAAAAATAAATGAAGGTCTCCAACACCACAGTTTTCTCCCATGGAGTAGAAAGATATGGATGAGGCTGAGATACCCACCTACCATTCTCAGTATTAAGAAGAGCATTGGCTTGGAAGCACGGGTTTAAGTCCCGTATCTAGTGTTTATTATACATACAACCTAAAGCAAAGTCCGAACTCTTCATTAAGCCATCATTCCCTTCAAGGTAAGTGCAAAAACTAGCTCTCTTCTACTGTGGTGTGGAAGAGCCAACCAGAGGGCGCATGTGGCCTACTCAGCGGGAGCCTGCCAACAACACGTATGCAGCCAGCCTGCGGGCTCATGCCTACAGTCCCAGCACTCTGGGAGACTGAGGCGGGTGTGGTGGCGGACGTCTATCGTCCCAGCTACTCAGGAGGATGAGGCAGGAAGATAGATTATTTGAGCCCAAGAGTTGAGGTTGTAATACCATGGCAATCTAGCCTGGGCGACAGAGTAGACTCTGTCTCAGAAAGAAAAAAAAGAAGCGATGCATATAAAAGTGTTCCATCATTAGCCAGAGTGTGTCTGGTTAAAAGGGGAAAGAAAGGCAGGGAGAGTCAAGGCCTCTAGTAGTTCACATGGTGCCTTTGGGACAACTGGGGTGAAAAAAGAGTCCCCTTTCCAAGGACACATGACTTCATCTCTCCAAAATGTGTAGCAATAGCTGGGCAAGGCGATGATGTCTCTGATGGGAACAGTTTCTCTTAGCTCTAGCATCTTCGTGCAGGGCAGGAAAGCATCAATTCCTGGGGCAGCGCTGAGTCGATCCACGATGGGAAAGGACCTCAAGATGGATAGGAACATAGCCGTCAAGGGTGTAGCATTACCCTTGGCATGTAGACAGTGTGAAAGATGGGAAAGATGGCATTGTGATTCAGAGTGTCTGCTCAGCAGTCTGCTAATAAGATGTCAGTGTTTGGGGAAGTGCCCTTCCGAGGGAGAAAGGGTTCTGCAGAGGAAGACTTGGTCTTTCCTGTGTCTCTTACACGACTACCTCCTGCTTCATTCCACCAAGACATGTCATAATGCTCAAACCTTGGCTCTTTATCCCCTTCTTTTGTGCCCCCAACTACCCTCAATGGACTCATGGACACCCAGGCAGGATTTACTCTCAAAATCTGTATTATTGAAAAATCCAGGTGGTCCCCTGGTTAGAAACATTCAGTTGACAAAGCCTTTCTTAGGTACAAGACCCATCTGCAAGTTTGCCCTTCCACCATCCCGTCCTTTCTGTTGTGCAAGAAGCAACCCCAATGACTCGTAGCTTGCATCCGTCTATGCCATCCAACATCTGTCCCTCCCAGAACCCTCCATGTCCATCCTAAGACTGGGCCGCCATCTCTGTGGACACATGGGTTGGAGCCAGAGAAGTGTCCCCTCCCTCTGGCCAGCAGCTTCACAGGGCACGGCTGGAGGAGCTGCATGATGACACCGGAACTCCTAATTTTCTTTTTTTTTTTTTTGTTTGAGACAGAGCCTCAAGCTGTCACCCTGGATAGAGTGCCGTGGCATCACAGCTTACAGCAACCTCCAATTCCTGGGCTCAAGCGAGTCTCTTGCCTCCACCTCCCAAGTAGCTGGGACTACAGGCACCCACCACGACGCCCCACCATTTTTTTTTTTGGTTGCAGCCATGATTGTCGTTTGGTGGGCCTGGGCTGGATTTGAACCCACCAACTCAGGTGTACATGGCTGGCGCCTTAGCCTGTTGAGCCACAGGCGCTGAGCCGGAACTCCTAATTTTCCATGCAAGCATTGACATTAAGGGGGCTAGGCTTCTCTACTGGGATTAGGCATCTTCCCACCAGCCAGTTGTCATAAGTGAAATTTTTAAAACACACACATATTTTAAAGGAGGAGCTCCCATAATGCCACAGAGCATTAAACACCAAAATATTTAAAGAGCAGGACTCTGGGTAGATGGACCCTCATCAAAGGGAGATACAGACATCGACCCATCCATCAGGCTGGATGTCCACACTGTTTAGCTTCCAGAAGCTGTTGCGCTTCCTCTTCCTACCTCAGCACCACTAACAAAGCAAATACGAGGCAGCCGGGGCCCCACCCCACCCCCAAAGAGGAGGTGCCCCATCTGTCTCCCCACACAGAACTAGCATCACCATAAATGAAACACAGCAGGGAGGCCGCACATAAGAGGCAATGGCCGCAAAACGCAGGCCTCTGGACAGCCACGTGTTCCTGCCCAGTCACGAAACAGCTGTTCCCACACCAGGACTGATCAGCTGCCTAATTCCACTCTCTTCGTGAAATAGTGGTCCTTCTGAGACCAGCCAAAGCCAACGGCAGAGAGAAAAGGTGAACAAATAAACGCACAACAACCAACACAATGACAGGTGAAGAAGAAGGACTTTTTCCAAATTCAGAAAGGTGAGCGGCCGGGGCAGACAACTCCAGCTGTGATGGGAAGTGGGAGGAAACATTTTAAGCAAATCACAAGTTTTGTCTGTGGCCCCAATTTCCACAAGACACGGGTTTTTATCATGCCCTGGAAGTCAATCTGACCTAGATAGAGCAAGCCTTAAACTAGATTCAGTTCACACCTCCCTGGTGACAGGAAGGCAGTGCCCAACACCAGCTGTCCACAGCCACTTAGTTTTCTTCTGTCCCCAGCTGGATGATTCATCAGGGGTTCACTTTAATGACCGCTGCTCTCAGGAAATCCCGCTACCTGATTCTCCCCACTAGGACCCAACGCTCCCTAACTTTTCTCTAAGGAAGAAAACGTCTCTGTGAAAATGTCTGGGTTTAGCTAGCTTGACAAAGTCCAGACCTTTCTCATGAGGACATTTTTGTTTGGTAGCCTGCAACACAAAATGCATGCCAATCTGAACACACCAATGGGGTGTGATGCTCATTCAAAACCTGCTCTTAGACCAGGCACAGTGGCTCACGTTTGTAATCCCAGCACTCTGGGAGGCCAAGGAAGGAGGATCCCTTGAGCTCATGAGTTTGAGACCAGTCTGAGCAATTCTGAGACCCTGTCTCTCCTAAAAATAGAAAAACTAGCCGGGTGTTGTGGTGCGCACCTATAGTCCCAGCTACTCCGGAGGCTGAGGCAGGAGGATCACTTGAGCCCAGGAGTCTCAGGTTGCTGTGAGCTACGACACCACAGCACTCTACCTAGGGCTACAGAGAGAAAGAAAAGAAGGAAGGGGCTCGGTGCCCGTAGCACAGTGCTTATGGCGCCAGCCACATACACCCAGGCTGGTGGGTTTGGACCCGGTCCGGGCCAGCTAAGACAACAATGACAACTGCAACAACAACAACAAAAAAATAGCCAGGCGTTGTAGCAGGTGTCTGTAGTCCCAGCTACTTGGGAGGCTAAGGCAAGAGAATCGCTTAAGCCCAAGAGTTGGAGGTTGCTGTGAGCTATAACACCACGGCACTCTACCGAGGGCAACAATGTGAGACTCTGTCTCAAAAAAAAAAAAAAGGAAGGGAGGGAGGGAGAGAAAGAGAGAGAAAACCTGCTCTTGGCTTCTATCACTAAAGAAATTTAAAAGAAGTTGAAGAAATGAGAAATGCCTTATCAACCATGCCTGACAAAAGGATCAACTAGCTTCCCCTAAAATACTCCCCTGGAATATGGTCCGTAGTGAACAGAACATGTCTCCAACCACACGATATTTGATATCTCGTGCTAGTAAAGTGGACTCTGGGAGCTTAGAGTATTCACATCTGCTGGCACTGACAGAAAATCAGAGACCTGTCAGCAAAAGGGACCCTCACTTTCTCCTTTTCTGTAGTGACAAGTTTCCTTAATATGCTGATATACAAATGACTCTAAGAAATCTGTAAAGAACAGCTGCAATTAATGTCTTCGGAAAACATCATATTAAAATAAGCAGAAGAGAGAATTAAGACACTCCAAAATTAAGTGGGTATCTAGTAAATTCTTCAGTAATGTGCTCTACCAGTGATACTGAAAGTCTATTATAGAACCTCTCTCTTTCCATTGACCTAAAATACCCACCATTCTTTCTGTTTTTTTGTTTGAGATGGATTCTCACCATGTCATCCAAGCTGGTGTCAAACTCCTGGCCTCAAGCAATCCTTCTGCCTCAGACGCTCAAGTAGCTGGGATCACAGGGGTGAGCCACTGCACCCGGGCACCCGGATAACCATTCTCTTTTTTTTTGAGACAGAGTCTCATTCTGTCACTCTGGGTAGAGCGCCATGGCGTCATAGCTCACAGCAACCTCAAACTCTTGGGCTCAAGTGATTCTCCTCCCAAGTAGCTGGGACTACAGGGCTACACTACCATGCCTGGCTAATTTTTCTATTTTTAGTAGAGATGGGGATCTCACTCTTGCTCAGGCTGGTCTCAAACTCTTGAGTTCAAGCAATCCACCTCCTTCAGCCTCCCAGAGTGCTGGGATTATAAGGCATACGCCACTGTGCCCAGCTTGGCTAACTATTCTTGTTTATTTCCCCTTTGAAAAATATACTTGAAAGTAAAATGACTATATAAAATGTATTCATAATAGATCCTAAGAAGACTGTAGAGTACTTAATACCATTATGAAATTATCGCCAATTCACTTTGGTTAACAGTTGTTTGTGGCTATTTCCTAACAGTCTTTATCTTTCAGAGATGCATAATGGCATATGTGTGCTTGAAACAATACAATGTCTGGCTTTGCTTCAAAATAACTGGGGGTAGGGGGGGGAGATGAGGATGAAGATGAAACACAAAGCCACAAATCAGAAATTGTGGTAGCTGGCCCGTTGAGTTTGTTTTCTAGTCTCTCTATTTTTGTGTATGTTAGAAATTGTACATAAGTATTCAATGTACTCTATACTAAGACGAAGCCAGTAGAGGAACAAATACTCACCCACACAAGAGAAGAATTCAATTACATCCAAGTTAGGTATAGCACCAACCATATGAAATCTCCCAAAAAAAAAAAGTCCGGGACCAGATGGCTTCACATCAGAATTCTACCAAACATTTAAAGAGGAACTAGTACTTATCTATATTACTTAACCTTTTCCAAACACAGAAAAAGAAGGAACACTTCCCAACACATTCTATGAAGCAAGTATCACCCTGATTCCCAAACCAGGAAAAGACCCAACAAGAAAAGAAAATTATAGCCCAATATCTCTAATGAATATTGATGCAAAAATATTCATTAAGATCCTAGAAAAAAGAATCCAGCAACACATCAAACAAATTATACATCATGACCAAGTAGGTTTTATCCTAGGGTCTTATGGTTGGTTCAATATACATAAATCTACAAATATAATACATCATACAAACAAAGTAAAAAACAAAGACCATATGATCGTCTCAACAGATGCAGAAAAAGCTTTTGACTATATCCAGCATCCTTTCATAATCAGAACACTTAAGAAAATAGGTATAGAAGAGACATTTCTGAAACAGATAGAGGCCATCTACAGCAATCCCACAGCCAATATTATATTGAATGGAGTAAAACTGAAAACATTTCCACTGCCCAGATGCTTTTCAAATAAAGGATGTGTTGCCCCCAGCTGATGGTAGTGTTATCAGCAGGCAGAGTTGAGCTGTCAGCCTTTTCAGGCATTTTGTCAGCAACACAGACACCTCGTCCAAAGCAACAACACTTCCTGGAGCAGACCTTATCTGATAATGACTGATGCACATTCATAAATCCCTGGCCATCACTACCCACTTCCACAGGTTCATTCTGGCTACAGAACTCACTGATAGGTCAGCTGAGGCTGTCACCAGATGTGCATTCAACCTGACTTCTCCTCTGCCTAATGTGTCAGCCACATCTCACAGGTGTTAATACCATGCACTTGTTGGAAACTTTATTAACTTGACATGCCATGCAGCCACACAGCCTCAGAATGTACTTGCCAGTGAATGTAGCCTGAAAGACCCAGGAAGATGTGATCACAAAATAGATAAAAACTCTAACCAAATATTTCAAAATAAGCTAAAAGAAATGAAAGAAGTAATAGAATATATGAAACAATAGGAAAGATGAGAATATTTGAAACTTAATTTTAAGTAATTGGAGAAAGGAAAATTGTGAAAAGAAAGGGGAAAGATTAGGGAACAGAAATGGAAAAAAATACCACTTTGTAAATGAAGTCTAATTTTGGAGAAGTGTAAGACTGAATAGACATGATGGATAAGGCCAGAACAGAAAAATAAAGGGAAGAAATATCTTGGCAAATAAAGAAGTTACCAAAAAATAAAAATAAAATAGAGAAAAAGATTTTTTAAATACTAATTTGGAATGTTCCAAATTGTATTTAAAATCAGCACATTGTACACCATAAATGCATTAATGTATATGTGATCTACGGGTTTATGACTCAGTAAAAATACTAGATAATCCGTTTTTTACAATTCTACTGCTATAATATTTGAAACTATGGAAATACTAATATATGATATTAGAAGCCATGAATGTTGTTTCTGTTAGAGAAGAGGGAATGGGTGGTAAGATGTTTATAATATTCTATTTTTCACTAACTTATGTCCACTTTTTGATAATTCATTGATGTAACAATCATGGTTTTTACCCTTTTCTGTAAATGTGTTTTGCTTTGATTTTAAAAGTATACGTGATGTACTGTTCTTCTTTCCTGGAGGCAATATGTTTTACATGAGGGTACTAATTGTATTGGGCAGATCTTGTGAACTGGTGGGTGCCAGTGTAGAACAATCAGGCAAAGCAATACTCGTCATGGTATTGGAGTAAGCCCTCACTTCCAGCCACCTTCCTCAGAGAGAAACCACCCTATTTCCAAAGTGAAACTGCTAAGATGGGCTGTTTACCTGGGATCTGAGCATGAAAAGGAGGCTCAGGATTCTCTGTATTATGAAAGCTCTCACACTTAGTCCTCCGAATTAAGTATAGCTCCTTACATGCCTCAGTGGGGTCAAGGGTTTCCAGTTTAATTGCCATAAAAGAAAACCTCTCGTCTTATCCTACATGGAAAAGACACAAAGAGATGCTACTGCGGAGCAGGACATGTCCGCAAAGATGGCGGGCCGGCGTCCTGTCAACCATTAACATTGGTGGGATCACTTCTGCATCCTTCTGCATTAAGACTGCCAACGTTTCTGTGAGTTCTGTCCTTAAGAAATGTAATTCAGCTGAGGGAGGGGCAAGATGGCCGACTGGAAGCAGCTTCCGACAGAGGCTCCTGTCCAAAAGGAAAGATAACCTTCAGAAACTGCCCAATTGAGCTGAAGACTGGGAGCCCAGTTGAGAGAAAGAGAAGTGAAAGCCACAGGTCACCTCTGAGGCAAGCTGAGATGTCCAGAAACCAAGCTTCAGACAGAAAAACTGAACTAAAGTTTTCCAACATTCTGAACTTCCAGGACACCCTTCCCCCCTTACCTGACACAGCAGAAGCCTGACCTCTGCTGAAAATGAGGGAGGAGGACTTGAGCAGTGCCCAGTCTCCCTATCTGCCAGATCAGGAGGCCCACCAGGTAAGAGACTCTGGGCCCCTAGACCAGGGATGCTGCTGGGACCCCCACGTGGCTCCAATCCATGCCCCACTGGGCCTCAGCCTGCCACCTGCAGTGGCCAGGAACTCTGCCGGGACCCCCACAAGGCCTCGGTCCATGCCACCAGCAGCCAGGACTGGGACTTCCATCCCCTGATTTGCACCCCACCACCAGCAGTGGCCAGGAAGTCCGCAGGGACTCCCCCGCGGTGCCAATCTGTGCTCCGCCTGGCCTCAGCCCGCTGCCCACCGAGACCCCTGCTGGGCTCCCATCCATGCCCCAGGCCCACTGCCCACAGTGGCCAGGATCTCAACTCCGCTGGGACCCCTGCATAGCCCCGATTGGCACCCCACTGGGCCTTGAACCACTGCCAACAGAATCCAAGAAGTCCACTGGGACTCCCTCCCGGGGAAATCTGTGCCCCACCCAGACTTGGCTCATTTCCTGGCCTGCTGTGGCCCGGGACCCCACTGGGACCCCCACGCTGGATCTTCACCTGCCGCCCACACAAGCCAGGGGCTCCGCCAGGAACTCTGCCTGACTGCCCGGGCCAAGAAGTCTGGGAGCCACACAACCCGCCTCCTCCTCTACCCTTTCTGCCTCTGCACTGGCCCCGCCCATCTGGCCAGGAACCTAGGAGACTGCATGACCCGTGCCTTCCCTCCCGAGCCCTCCTCCCAGCCAGAGACTTCTGGAGGCACAGGCTCCCTTTGCAAAGGCCACTGGATACCCCATCCCACGATCTGCTGTTGATCTGGGCATGCCGCACTCCAGAGCTACTCCTGCAGCCAGAACTCCCTGGGTGGGGCAGTCCCACAGGAGCTACACAGGGTCACTCCCTACAAGGATCCAGTAACAATAGAGTGATCCTGCTGTGGTCTGATCAGGGAGAGACACCTCCCCAACTCTGAGGATACTCATAGGCAACAGGCCTCCTCCATGAAAAATAATCATGAGGCAAAATCAACAGAAAAACTCTGGCAATATGAACAATCATAGTAGAACAATTTCTCCTAGGAATGACAAGGTAGATACAGCACAAGATCGCTTGCATAAGCAAATGGCTGAGATGTCAGAAGTTGAATTCAGGGTCTGAATAGCAAATAAGATCAGCGCAATGGAGGAAAAGATGGAATTAGAATTTCAAGCAGTAATCCAAAAGATGACCCAAAAGATGTCTCAAGAACTGAATGAATTCAAAGACGAAATGACCAAAGATTTTGACACATTAAGACAAGAAGTTTCAGCCCTCAAAGATCTGAGAAATACTGTAGAATCCCTCAGTAACAGAATGGAGCAAGCAGAAGAAAGGATTTCTGACATGGAAGACAAAGCTTTCGAACGCTCACAAACTTCCAAAGATGAAGAGAAATGGAAGGAAAAAATGGATCATTCTCTCAGACAGCTCTGGG